>JAXQQM020079887.1:0-180674 GCA_034641835.2 Pinus albicaulis | reverse complement strand
ACCAAATGGATCTATTGATCGACAAGCTCTCAGAATCAATATCATCTTTGTTGGAGTTTCTGAATTGCCGAAATCACCTAGCATATAAGTAAAGGGCGTTGCAATTCGTGCTACTTGATAAGAAAATTGAATTGCTCCAGACAATTTTTGAAAAGCTCTAGGCTTTCATGGAGGAAGAGGCAGTTTTCTTGAACTTAAAGAGTTAGCCTAATGGAAGCGGTGTTCAACCAAGTTCTGAAGTGTAGCCATGTGAATGCATAGACATATGTTTCTCAAACAAGAAAATAAATCATGGCATTCCCATACGAGCTCTGGAGGATTCTGCAAAAACTGCAGAGTCGAACAAAGTTGATCTGGAAGTTGGCCGTTCCATCTCAAGCCTATTGATAGACCTAATTAATGTATTGCAAATATGTTTTTTTATTGGGTGTATTCTTTAGAATCTACCATAGATATCAATGTGAATAAGTAAATTGGAAGTCTATTGGATGTAGGGATGTTCTATTTGAGAGAGAAATGTTGAGAAACATACATGTTTGGAAAATGTTTAGGTATCGGCCCTAATTCCAATTTTATCTTTTAATACAAATTTTCATACTTTTCATTAAAATAATAAATAAATAAAATTTTATTAATATAATAAAATAATTTAATTAACTAATTATTTTTCTTTTAAAACGTTTATATGAAAGTTAACAAAATATTAGTCCCCAGGGTTAGCTTAATTGGTGAATACCCGTTGCATAAGCACCTAGCTATAAGAGGTCATAAGATCTACGTAAAAGCAGACTTTAAAATCTATGAACCACATTAAATAATTTTACCATTTTATATTTAAAATAAACAACAAATCCATCTTAAGTTTTTCTCTCAATATCAAGTTTTAAGTTCTATGGAAGAAGGAATAAAGTAAACATAACTTTCAGGTCAACAAATTCATAGGAAACTAGTGTACACCTTTCTCAAATAAAATGTCCATTCCTATGAGATTTTAATTTCTTAAATAAATATTTATTTAACAATTTATTTTATTAATAAATTAAATATTATTATTAAATTGTATTAAAAATGATAATATCATTTTGGAGAATAAGGATAATAT
The DNA here is from genome assembly GCA_034641835.2 of Pinus albicaulis. Classification (NCBI taxonomy): domain Eukaryota; kingdom Viridiplantae; phylum Streptophyta; class Pinopsida; order Pinales; family Pinaceae; genus Pinus; species Pinus albicaulis. Next base: position 179,572 of record JAXQQM020079887.1, on the reverse strand, counting down.
TAAAAATACTATTACTTCTAAATTTAAAGATAAGTTGTGGGGTGATAAGGAGTTAGAAGGAAAAATGAAGCTAACTTAGTTTTTTTTTTTTTTTTTTTTTTGGTAAGCTAAGGTAGTGCCTGCGATTTTCTATTAATTATTGCCGGGCAAAAGGCCAAAAAAATACAGATCTAGACCGCAACCTGCCCGAAGGAAACCAAGTATTTAGGCCATCTAAGTGCAAAATAGTTCATCCAGAACATAAATAGTCTTAACAACAAGAGTCTTAACTGCCTATACTGAAGATGATACAAGAACCAAAGGATGTCCAAAATCTGAGCAGAGAGAGTAAAGAACCTACATAAAACCAAGAACAGCAACTAAGAACAGGAAAGAAAATCAATCCTCTTCAGAATTCACGGGAGCAGGGGCAGTAGCAGTAGCAGCGAGACTCACCAGAGGGGGTGCGGCGGAGGCTTTAACCTCCTATTCCTTTGGAAGACGATTATATTGATGCGAAATTTATGTAAAGTCTGATCTCTTGAATGTTCCTGACCAATGTCGGCAAGCATGTGGCCTCAATTTTAGAATCGAGACTTGGGCTGCGGAATTGAGACAATGGCAAAGCAAAGAAAGCAATTAATAGCAATAGGTGTGCGATTAATGTTTGACCATAAGGAGATGCTTTGGTATGACACAGGATCGGGAGCAACATGCGCATGTGTTCGGCAACAAAATTCGTACGGCGGGAAAGAGGGAGCTAAAGACTGGGGATTCCCAATTAAAAACACGTTGACGAGCAAGACGGGGTATGTCATGCGAGAAAGAGTATGAACCAAAGGTTCCGGGTGTTCTTCAAGTGGTTTCGTCCACGCTTAGAGATGGAGTAGCGAAGTACGCGCCTTTGGAACTACCAGCGACTTAGACCACGATGAGCCATGGATAGAGGAATGAAAAGAGCTATTAAAACTTCCACTGAGAGCAAGAAAGTGGTCAGCTAATAAGAACCCATTGAAAAAACAAGACTGATACTCAGCAGCAGCAGCAAAGAGAAGGCCCAGGAGCCCGTGCAAGGAAAATGATTGATAAGATGAACAACCAGTGATGCAATTAAGGCAGAGCCTAGCAACAAAACACCATAGAAGACCATGGACAGTAGGCCGAGATAGAAGAAATCCCAACTGATAACTTGTAAAACATAGCGCCAATGAGAATTCGAGAAACCGCAACAGGAAACCTTTATGCTGACGGCGCGAGTAACAAAGCCGCAACGCGAAATACCCGCAAAACCCCAACATAATACAAAAAGACAATAGGTTGAAGCAATAGTAGAGGCAGAACACGAACCCAGCTGCAGGAAGGAATACATACTACAGAGAAGAAAAACCCAATAGAGAAGGCGCCAATAATCAGCCAAAAAGCCCCAGTCGAGCTCCCAGACACAGAGGGGGTAAGAAATAACAGAGCCAGAAAGCAACCCCGCAGCAAGAAGGCATGCATGTAATGGACGATAAGACCCTAGTAACAAGACAAAAGGCCAGATAAATTACGCGGCAAAAGGCCAAGAAACAGAGTAACAGAGAAATGAGAAGCATATAACCTCTGCAGCAAAACCTCCAACCAAAATCTTCCAAACCTCCATTCCCACAATAGTTCTAAAAATACTATGGCATAAATCCGCAGGCGCATGGTGAGAAGAAACAACAGAGATAATACATACCAAATGTAGAAACGGTTCGTCACCTTGTAACCCTGGCTCACGACACCTCCGCTATAGACACCAACGCGCAGAAGAGTAAAAGACAAGAAAGAACAAATGACAGGGAAGGGGTAAACATTCTAGGATAACATAATCCCGCACCATCGACACAATACTCGAAAAAGCCCTGACAAATGAGCTGGACAAGCCAGCTGGAAGCTGGAACATACAATGAGCATTTAAGAGAGAAGGTGGTGACCATCCCGTCGAAGAGCCACATAAGCCCGCTGCATGTGCCCACCACGTGGCTGGAGTACGGGTGCAGTAGACCCACTACCACTACGGCAATCCAGAGCCACGTTACGTCGATCAGAAAAATCACTCATGTAAGAGCAAGTGTGTAGGGAGGCGCCCAGAGTTCGATGGATAGCACCACCCGAACACGGAGAACCAGAATGCGAAGAAGCATCACGCAGATCCTTTGTCAAAATAGCCTGGAGAGACGGCATAACCTGTAGCGACTCCCGACGCCATAATTCATCCACAGAGCCATGAGCATGACGACTCGCCCAATTGGCAAGAAAATCAGCAGCCTGATTACCATCGCGCCGAACATGCAAAGGTACGAGGTAGTCTATATGTCGAATTTGCTGTTGTATGTCTTGGATAATTCTTGCAGTTCGCTAGCTTTTAGCAATAGAATTCCAATGTGAGCCATGGACGAGTTTAGTGAGGATTCCCGTGACCATAGCAGAATCCCCCTCAATCTCAAGTCGATTGTAATGTTCCCGATGAGAAATCTCGAGGCCAACCTTAACAGCAAGCAACTCAGCTTCGTTGTTTTTAGCATACCCGAGCTCATTGGCATAGACCCGCAGAGTCATGCCAGAGCAATCCCTGAATAAACCACCTGCACCAGCTTGCCCTGGATTACCCTTAGAAGCACCATCGTAGTTCAATTTAATAAAACCCGGCTGAGGACGAACAAACATACTACGAATCGGAGAAGGTAAGGCCTACAGTTTCCAACAGGAAGGTGCGACCATGTGTTTCACAAGATGAAGGTGATGAAGGATAGGTCGCAACAAAACTAAAACCACCCAGTCCTCATGATCCCATTTTTGAGCCAAAATTGTCTCCTGGATGGCTTGCTTAATGAGGTGCCAAGTATCCTGAGAGGAGCGACAGCAACCCTAAAAAATTCGACGATTTCGCTCTTTCCACTGAAACCAAAGGAGAAAGCCAACAATCAGAACCCAAGCTCTGTTAACAACAGGGATTTTATAATTCCACTTATGCCATGTCAGAAGGGTCTGAAGGATACTAGTGACCTGTCTGTCAGTTTGCTGGAACAGTTGATGAACATTAGTTCAGAGACAGTCCATGACAGGACAAGTGTTAAACAAGTTCTCAAGGGTTTCAAAAGAGGAATGGCAAAACACACACTAAGAGGGTCCAGAAAGGCCTCACCTCTGCAATTGATCCCAAGTGAGGATGCGACCATGACCAACTAGCCATAAAAAATGTTCAACCTTTGGCCAATGCTTAAGGCCCCAAATTTTCTTCCAGAGCTGATTGACAGGGATAGCCGAATGGCAAGCTTGCAAGTGATACACCTCCTTTATCAAAAACATACCCTTCAGACTATACCCCCAGCACAAAATATCAGGGCCATCCTACAGAAGAAGCTTCCGTGTACATAGTTCCTTATCAAAATTATGCCATTGCTGCATATGCGGGGCCTGTGGCTAGTTGGCCTTAGTTTTCCACTTTCGCTCGAAAGCATTAGGTTCGAAATCTCAATAATGTTGAACTGTCTGACAAGTAGGGCTACGCGTGAATTAAAATATTTCTGCCATGTCAAGCCGGGTGAAAAACTTCTCCCGCTGCTGCCATGAATCCTCCCAAAACCCTGCAAGAGAACCATCACAAATCTCCCAAAAACTGTATTGTCTGATGAGATGGCGATTAGCAGAGGCAAGGTTCCATATCCCTGAACCACGTTGAATAGAAGAGCACCGAAGACGTGCCTGAACTGTGAGAGGAAAATGGTACTTGCAAGTCCAAATAGTTTGCCACAACGCATCGCCACCTTAGAACCATCGCCACCAAATCTTAGCACCCATAACTTGGTTGAGAATAAACGGATCTTGGAAACCAAGCACACCATTTTGTTTTGGTAAGATAACTTTTTCCCAGGAAAGTAAAGCCCATTTCCGCTTATCCTAAACACCCTACCATAGGAAATTCGTAAAAAGACGAACAAGCTCCATACAGGTCTTATGAGGACAAACCATACTAGATAATTGATAAACGGGAATTTCCTTAAGAACAGTACGCAAAAGAATAACCCTGCTAGGGAGATTAAGGGCCCGAAAATACCAGTTAAGCATACACTTCCGAAGCTGAGTGAGAAGTCCTGCCCAACAACTAGCTCTGGTCACAGCATCCGATAATGGCATACCAAGATATTTGAACGGAAAGCCACCCACAGTAAAACCAAGAGTACGAGTAAGAAAACACTGGGATTGAGGGGGCGTATTAAAGAAGAAAACATTAGATTTCTCCTTATTAACCATCATCCCAGAAGCCTGCATAAAAATATTGAGAAGAGCTAAAATCGCTTGACATTCCTTAAGAGTAGCTTGATAAAATAACAGAGTATCATCAACAAATTGTTGATGTGACAAAGTTACCTGAGGCCCCCATAAATGAAGCCAATGCATAGCACCAGCCTGAACATTCTGATGAATAAGGCGGCCAAGACCCTCGGCAGTAATAATGAAAAGAAAGGGTGAAAGAAGATCACCTTGTCGTAGTCCCCTCGTAGCAGGAAAAGAACGTGAAGGTGAGCCATTTAACAAGATAGAGAAGTAGGTAGAGGAGATGGTGGACATAACCCACTGAACCTAGCAAACATCAAAACCAGAGGAGAGAAGAACATGCTGAAGATAAGTCCAACTAAGACTATCATAAGCCTTAGCTAAATCAAGCTTAATCATCATACATTTTGCTTTAAGCTGATGAAGGGAGTGAATAGCCTCCTAGGATGTAATAATCCCATCAAGAATTTGGCACCCTTTGACAAAACCAGTTTTTTCAGGTGAAATCAAAGCAGGTAAAATAGGCTTTAAGAAATTAACCATAATCGTAGATAAAATCTTATAAATAACATTGCATAATGAAATAGGATGAAAACCCAAAGGAATATCACTGTTGGCCGATTTTGGAACAAGAGTAAGGAAAGTAGGGTTGAGACCAGGAAATACTTGATGAAGTCGACGAGATTCTTCAACTAACTCAACAATTTCAGGACCCATAAAATTCCAACAAGCCTAATAAAATTCAACAGTAAAACCATCAGGGCCAGGCGCTTTATTCCGAAGCATTTCCTTAACAACAGTCTCAACCTCAGTAAAAGTAATCACCCGAAGCAACGCCAAGTTCTATTCCCTAGTGACCACTTTCAGAATGACTGTAGAGATGTGAGCAATAGCATCCAATTGATCTGGAATAGGTTCATGTAGGATATTTGAAAAATGAGAAACAAGTGCATCTTCCATATCCGCACGCTCAATATGGCGGTTCCCATCTACCGACTTGAGCGAAAAAATACAGTTATGTTGCCGACGTTGAATCATGGTTTTATGAAAAAAAATTGTGTTTCGTTCTCCTTCCCAAAGCCAACGAATCCAGGATTTCTGTTTCCAAAGTATCTCCTCATGCTGCTGGCATTCCTCCAACTGCCCAAGGACCTGACCCTCTTCCCGGATAAGATTAGCAGTATGCCTAGTCAAGATCATCTGCTGTTGAATTTGGTACATACGCCCTTCGAGTTTAAACTTTTCCTTATGCATATTACCAAACTCTGTCTGATTCCAAACCTTAATTTTTTGTTTCAAATCCTTGAGTTTCAATTGAAAAGTATGCATACGATTACGACCAACCAGAAGACTCCCCTCCCACCAGCCACGAAATTTTGGTAAAAAGGAGGCATCGTGTAACTAGAAATTCTCAAAACGAAAAGGACACTTCTTCTGTTGGAGTTTAACGTCCACCTCCAAACGAATAGGCCAATGGTCAGAGCCCAAAGAAGGCACAATAGTAGCTTCATAGAAAATATCAAGACTAAAAAAATCTTCAGACACAAGAAATCGATCAAGACGGGAAGCAATCTGATGGTTACCACCACGACGATTATTCCAAGTATATTTACCATTAGTGGTGGGGACATCAACAAGGGACGTATCATGAATAAGGGTGGTAAAGTCTTATATTTCCTGAGCATAATGCCCAGTACCACCTTTACGCTCATCAATATTAGCAATCATATTATAATCACCACTGCAATCCAATACGTATCAGGAATAAGTAGCTTAAGGGCCCTAAAATTAGTTAAGAACACCGAACGTTCCTCAGGAATAGGAGGGCCATAAACAAAGGAAACAGAAAACCAATCTTTAGTACCAAGTTTCCGAAATCGACCAGTAAGCATACGAGGCAATCCAAACCATCCATTAGTTTCTAAATCGGAAGGGTTCCATAAAATAGCAATGCCGCTAGTAGAACCCTGAGCATCGATAGCCATAACTTCATAATGCGGCTTTAAATGTGAAGCAATAATCTGTAATCTATCGCCAGATAACTTAGTCTCCTGAAGGAGAATAATATGGGGCTTGTCCTTAGCAATACGAGCCTGAAGGTGTCGTTGCTTGCCTTTGTTATAAAGGCCACGTATATTCCAAGAAAGTATAATCATGAGGAGGATTTATTAAGTTTTTGGAACATTGTGGAGATAGGCATAATGTGTCCAGAGTTAACTAACATCTCACCAACCAACTGAATAGACTCCTGTAGGGTCTTGTGCCCATGTTTCTTACCTGACTTGACCTTGTGAGGGGGTTCTTGGCTCGACTGTGTGCCCTGTTGAGATAACGGTAATGTAGGTGTATCAACAGATTGTTGTTGGGTAGCCACCTCCACCTCCCGACGGGGCTGTAGCATAAGATATCGCTCAAATGTCTCCTTATACAGAGCCTTTTCATCGTCTGGAATGAAATGATCATCCAGGTTTTTCCAATCATTAAGAAACCACTTCATGATTAATTCCTCCTTAGTAAGGTCATCCTTGTGAACATCAACATCCATTTCTGCCTGTTCCAAAACCTCCTATTGATCGTTCGACCCATCAGTGTCCAAATGCTCCAAAGGGGCTTTGTGCTTAGCAATCGTCTGAGGGGCCTACTGAGGGGCCTGTTGAGGAGGCAGAATCTCTTCCACCATTGGCTCCAACACATTATCCTCTTGACTCTGTTCCTGTAACAGATCAAACTGATTAGAGGACTGATGAGGCACTTTATCAGGGACAGAGGCTCTAGCCTGACCACGGCCTGATTGCTTTTTTTTAGTGGGAATAAGCTGAAATTATTCCTCTTTAACAGTCTCAAATTCATGCTTTGATTGTGGAGGGTTAGCATCCAAGTCATTAAGAGGACACGTCTTATATAGGTGCCCATATTCATGGCAGCGGCGGGAACGAAAGGGAATATGTTCATGATCAAGCGACTGCTGCCAAAGCTCACCAGCATTTTCCAAGTCGATAGATTCAGGAAGAGGTTCAGAAATTTTCAAGTAAACACAAATACAAGCAAAAGAAGTATAACACCCTCTTTGGGTCATCTCAGCAATCTTAAAAAAACGTCCAAGTGAATTACCAATGCCCTCCAGAATTTTAGGGTCCCAAAAATCAATAGGAAGAGCAAATAAACGAACCCAAACAGGAGCAGACAAAAATTGTTCCTTATCAGGGTTGTAACATTCCTCCCAATGACGCAGGAAAAGACCAACATTTTGGTAGAAATACGGACCACCTTCAAAGACTCGTTCCTTATCAAGAAGGTTGGTAAAAATAACAGTAAAGAAACCTCGGGCCCCAAATTTAATATCAAGATGCCCTTTAGGTTGCCACTTGAGATGAATTCATTTCAAAAGATCCTTCTCAGTGGGCCAAAGACCAATGAACTTACAAATCAAAGCGTGATCCTTCATATATCCACGATACCGATCAATTTTATTGGGAGGAATAAAAAAACGGGGTTGCTTCAAAGCTTTAGGCAGACATTGACCATGCTGCTGAGCTTGCCATTGGGCCCCAAGTACTGGACCGGCAGAACCAGAGGAAGGATGATTGCTACTCTCGCCAATCATAAAATTTCTGTAGGAGGGGTGCTCCCCCCCCCCCAGAAGTGGCAGCCATAAATGGCCGTCAGAAGCTGCAGAGCACCCAAGCCAACAAAAGGAAAAGAAACCCTAAAAAAAACCAGAGACCTAAAACCCTACCATTTTCTTGGAGCACCCGTAAAACCGTGCTAGTTATTGTAGATCAAGTACATTTTGTTACAATGAAGAAGTGTCATTTATTTAAGTTGCCTATGTATCTTGGACCATTCATAGTGAATGTGAGGCAAGTAGCAATTGAAGCTAACAGGATGTTAAAAAACATGCACTCGTTACTAGGTGAGAAATGGGCCTATGATCCTCACAAGGTAATCTCTAACAGAAGGGTTGAAAATTGTTATTCTGCTTTTGTTCATGATAGTAGGTGTGAAGTAGAGAAGTTGGCTACCAAAGGTTTTGCAGACTTTGTTAGTTCCAGCATTCAGACTCCAATAAATTTTGAAAAATTAAGCAAAAGAGGCATAGAGAAAGTTGTTGATTTTGAAGATGAAGATTAGAGAGCTGAGAAGAGGGCTAGATTGACTGAAGAAATACCAAGCACCCAGCCTGATTTCCTTCTTAAATTAGGAGATGCTCAAAATGTAGCAGCTTGAATGTCAAGACATGGAGATGTTCAGGATCAAGTTCCTTTGATCAAGCAAGTGTTTTCTCAAATTGCAGAAAATAATCAGAAGATTAAAGATAGTCTCGAGGCTCAAGCTAAGTATCATATTACTCCTGACCAAACGAGATTGTTGACTGCTATGGACTTAGAAAGCGACCAGTTTAAGATTTATTTTTCTCACCCATCTGAAATGAGAGTAGGGTCATCCAGCAGTTTTAAGACTGTTAATTTAAATGTTGATGTGAAGAATATCCATTTACTTGAGAAAGTTAATTTGCATATGCAGACAGGCCAATTGATTGCTAATGACCTAACCAAAACTAGTGCAGTTGCTTATCAGGTAGAAAATATGTTAGGAAAAGTGATAAAATAGCTAAAATTGGAGAATGCTAATTCCAAGGCTCTTTCAACTCAGAATGAAGAGTTGAAGAAGATAATTGTAAAAATTGGAGTGGATCCCAATGATAAATCAGTTGTATAGAAGTTGTTACAAAGTGCTGAGTCAAATATCAATGTATTGGAGAAGAAGTTAAAGTTGCCTACTGGAGAACACCCAATGGCAGTAGAGGTAGATAATGAAAAAAGAGTCTTTTACAGTAGTTGTTGCAGAAATAGGAGGATATTTATAAATTAAAGGAGTCTGTAGTTAACTTGATAAGTCAAATTGAATCTCATTCTTGCATTATAGTCATGTCATCTAGAATTGATGACCCAGCAGCAAGATTGTCCCAGTTGAGCACAGAGTTAAAAATGGCAGAAATTGATCTTAAGAAGACTCAGAGAGAGCTTGATACAATGATGAAAATAATCCAGGCCAAAGAAGGAGAAGTCAATAAGTATAAATCTGATTTCCAGACAGCTTATGATGAAATGAAGATTCTTAAAGAAAAGCTGAAAGGAAACATAACTTTGATTCAAGCGAAGGATGTTGTATGGAATGAAATCATCGAAGTCATTAAACCAACTTGGGAGTCCTTCATAATAGTGTCAGAGTAAAAGAGCATAATCAAAGATTTACAGGGACGTGTTTTGGCTGACAAGAAGAAGACTCTTAACAGAGATTTATTGGCAAATAAATTGATTGATTTTATCAATTCAAAGATAGATCATGAGCTGGAGGAAAATGAAATCAAAGATATGACATTGTGTTTTCTAGAGATAAATAAGTTCATTGTGAAAAATTCTTGCAGGAAGTTGGCAGAGAATAAGTTGACAAAAATTAAACAGGCTCTAAATAGATTTGATAACGTATTTGAGAAAAGGACCAGAGCAGGGCTACCATCATGCTGGGATCTGAAAGACAGTCTTCTATCATGGGATTCATATGAGCCACTTTTAGTGCTATCAAAGATTAATATTGATAATACCCATGAGAAAACTGCAATCCTGAAAGGAGATACAGTTGTTAAAGAGGCATTTTCAATTATTATGGATGGTAAAGACTTTGTTCACAGAAAGGCCTATTTTCAACAGGATCACTGCCTTCAAATTAGAATATCACAAGTTGGTCAATTCTCCCAAAGCCAACATTGAAATATGGAAGAATTTTAGAGCATGGATGACTCATTCACCTGGTGACACCTTAGCAACTCAGAAGGACACATCAGAAAATTTAGAGAACACAGTGACAACCAATAAAATCCAGATTCAATAAATAGATTGATGCTTTGGTTTTATTTATCTTTTTGTTAAAAGATCAATGTTGTAACAAAGTTTTTAATTGTGATGTAATAGGTAGCTTACACAGTTCTACGTAGTTTGAGTAGTTCTAAGTAGTTCCAGTAGTTACAAATTTATTTTTTATGTATTTAAACAAATGAGAAAGAAAGAAGAGGGTTCTAGTTTTGGACCTCTGGATGACTGGAAATTTTTTACTTAATTTTCTAAGAAATTAATGAAAGAAGATCAAGTTTCTAGCACCTCTTGATATTGATTTGTCTTTCCAGTTTAATTATGTGTTTATTCTTCTTTGAATGAAGTGAAGTAATGTAGTTGTGGGTCTCTTTATTAAATATGTAAGTAAGAGTTAAATAACCTTAATATGCACTCCACTGCAACTATTTTGTCTACAAAAAGTTCTTATGATATTTAAAGTGATAGATTTTGTTTCTCAGCGTACCATTTGGAGTTTCCCTTCCAGTTCTTCTTTTCATTCAAATATCAGCAGTTAATGGCATTGTGAAGTATTTCATTATATCAGATTATTGAGGGTATTTAAGAATTAATTTCCAAAGGTATTAAAGAGAGACCATCTGATATCATAATTTTGTGACATACATTATAAAATGTCTTAAGCACTGATTCCTTACCACAACAAAGGGACTGTCTCTCGAGATACAACATTTTTTGGCACCGTTGTCGGGGAACAAAGAAGCGAAGTTCATCTTCCTTGTGTTTTCATTCTGTTTCCTCTGGTTTTTCATTGAGGAGGAAATATTAGGTTGTTTTTGTTATTTTCAGAATTCTATCTTTCAAAAGGCCTCACATGAGGTCAAACACCTCATAGTAGAAAGTTCTTATTATGTCAGATCCAGAAAAATTGATTTCTAAAGAGGCTCAGAAACCAAAAACCCCTTCAACACCTTATACTACATTGTCTGATCCAGGCAACAGTTCTCATAACCCTTTGTTTGAAGTTATCTCCAAGGAACTCCCTTTCTTGGAACAAGATTCACCTTTCACACCCATTCATTCTCAAGAACCCAAGTTGGAAGAACATTCTTTCGAGTCTATTTCTTTTACCTTCACACAAGCTCAACAAAATATAGTTGTTGGTTCCTCTACCATTGTTCATCATCCCACTCTCATATTATTCTTTTCACCACCTTCATTCACTTTCACAACAGTCTCATCAACCTCATCCACTCAAGGAGCTGTTAATCAAGGTGTAAATATGGCAACACCGACCTTTCTGATGAATAGATATGCATCACTAAATCTTCCGTAGCCAATGAATTCCATGCCTCAAGAATACCTCAAATTAATTCCTCATTTCACTTGAGAAGATGAAGTAACTCCAGAACAAAATTTACCCTTGTTTTGCACTTTTTCTGAAAATTTAAATGTAGAACATTTTGATGTTGCAACGGGACTTTTTGTGCAGTCTCTAAATGGAGAGGCTAGAAAATAGTTCAAGGTTTACCAAATGTTTAAATTAATAACTGGGAAGAGTTATAAAATCAATTCACTTGGAGATGGGGAGAAAAGAGAGATCATGGTTATTCATTGATAGAGTTTAATGAAATTAAAAGAAAGCCTAATGAAAACATTTCTGAGTTTTTTAAGAGATTCAAAAAATTGTACAATAGTTTACCTGTAAAGATGAAGCCCCTTCCTATTGGAGAAAAGGTAGTTTTTGCTAGGTATTTTGAAGCTAGTTTTAGTTTTACACTGAGAGAGAGGAGATACCCCACTCTTTAGCAAATATAGATAGAAACATTGGAAATAGAAGCTAATATTACTACAGCTGGAAAAATTAAAGAAAAGAAGTTTTTTCAAGAGAATGGAAAATCAAAAGAATTGATGATATGACAAAGGTGATTAAAAATTTGTCAAAAAATCTAGTGAACATGGAGTTGGAAAGTAAAAACTTTGGAAGACTGGTACAACAAAACAGAAGAGGATTTAATCCTCAATTCAAAAAAAAAACCTCCAAATGCAAAGGGAGAGAAGGGAGAATATGTTGAAGACGAAGAAGAGGAAGATTTTGAGGGAGAATATGCTGAAGCTGAAGTGTCTTTTGATAAAGATGATATGGATGAATATTGTAGGAAATTTACAAATTTCATGCAAGGTTAGTTGCATAAGAAGTACTATTTAAGATCTAGAAAGATATCTAGGGTAAAGGATGATGAAGGTGAACAACACAATTTTGTTCCTTCTCCAATGGCGACTCCACAACAAACGAAATCAATAAAACAAGAAGATAAAGGGAAACAACCTATGAATCCAGTAGATAGAACATAAGTGCAACGGGCTAAATCTTCCCAAAATAAGTCTGTTAATACTAATATTTGGGAAAACATCATTCATGTACCTGAATAGACTTCAAATCCTAGAAGAAATGAAGAATAACCTGAGAATAATATCAAGAAAATTCAAGTTTTCAATTTATCAAAGGAGTTGGAGAAGATCAAGATTCAGGTGCCTCTCCTTGAATTAGCTAAGATACCAGGTTAGAAAAAAGAAATTTAAGAACTTATTAATCTCTCACACATCGAAGATATAAGTGATACTATGAACTTGCAAGAAGAAAAAACAGTAGTAACTTTTGGTCCTCACGTAGAAGTATATCCTTTTGTTCCTTCGTTTTACATCTCATTTCTTCTTCATGATTTTATTCTCCATAATTGCATGTTGGACTCGGGTGCTTCTCATAATCTTATGCCATTGTCTGTTCTGAAAGAGTAGAAATTAAAGATTACTAAACCATAAAGGGACTTGTACTCATTTGATTCTAAGAGGGTGAAATATGTTGGGCTAATCAAAGTCATGGTAGTATCTTTGGCACAGATTCCAACAAAAAGTATTATGATGGATGTTGGTTGCTAATATTCCAGCCAAATTTGGAATGCTCTTGTCAAGATATTGGGGAGAAAATTTGGGAGGAGTTTTAAAATTAGACTTCACTTATGCTATCATTCCTGTTTTCAATGGGGAATAAAGGATACTTTACAGAGAAACAAGATTTATGAAAACTACCATAAAGAAAGATGTCGGTAATTCCCCCATTTATAGTGAGGAAAAAGAAGATCTTTATTGTTTTATGCTGCATTAAGATGCAGAATTTGTTGAAGACACAGAGAAGTATCTCTATTCATTAATTGTACATAATGATTTGTATTCAAAAAATATTTGGAAATGCTATTTTGATGGTGCCTACTCAAAGGATGGCACAGGAGCTGGATTCCTATTAGTATCTCCAGAAGGTAATATTATGCCTTTTTTATTTTAAGTTAGAATTTGATTCAACGAATAATGTAGCTGAGTATGAGGCTTTGATAATAAGTCTTCAAACTACTAAATAAATGGGAATTCAGTGTATTTTTGTTTTTTTTTATTTTGAATTAACTATAAGGTAGATTAAAAATCCTTGTCAAACCAAGCATCCGAGGTTAAGATCATATAGGAATGAAGTTTGGGATTTGGTTGAGAATTATTTTGAATCCTTCAATATTCATTTTATTCTGATGGAATGGAACAGGTTGGAATATTTGTTAGCAGTTGCAACTAGCACTTTCAAGCCACCTACGAATCCAAGATTGAGGTATGAGATTGAAATTAGACACAGGCCCTCTATTCCTAAAAATGTGAAACATTGGCAGGTGTTTAAATATGATGAAAAAATAAATCATTTCCTGACAATGATTTAAAATTTTGAAGATGCTGAGATAGATCAAGAAGAAGAACAGATAGAGCAGAAAGGAGAAATAAGAAATCTTAAGCAGTCAATAGGTGAGTAGAAAATTATCCAATTAAAAGCTAATGTACTTCCTAAAGGATTGGTTCCCCTTGAAATATTATTCGATTCTAATGATGTTGCTGTCAATTCAAAGAAAATACATCAAGAGGGAGACACGAAAGATTGTAATTTGGGAACCCAACAGGAGCCAAAGATGGTGAAACTATTCAAAGGTGTTCCTAAAAATTTCAAAGAAAATTACATTGATCTCTTCAAGAAGTCTATGGATGTGTTTTTTTGGTTGTATAAGGACTTGAAAACATATGAAAAAATCATAATTTAGCATAAGATTCCATTTAAAGAAGGAATCAAACCACACAGATAGATGCTCAACATACTAATCCATTGTTGCTAGCTCCAATTGAAAAAGAAGTGAAGAAATTGTTGCAGGAAAAAATCATAGTCCCTCTCAGATATTCAGATTGGGTTTCTAATCTGGTTCTTGTGAGGAAAAAGAACAGAGAGATAAGCTTGTGTTTAGACTTCAGGAACTTGAACAGAGCATCTCTAAAAGATAATTATCCTTTGCTAAAAATGGATTATGTCTTACAAAAGGTGACATGAGCTTACATGATGTCTATAGTTGATGGATTCTCTGGGTATAATTAGGTGGCAATTGAAAAAAATATTAGAAGAAGGTTGCTTTCACAACTCCCTGGGGCACCTTCATGTATGCAAGGATGCCATTTAGCCTTATGAATGCAGGTGCACCATTTCAGAGGGCCATGGACATAGAATTTTTTGGTGAAAAATATCTGGTTATATACCTGGATGATGTAACTATTTTCTCGAAGTCATATGATGAACATTTGGATAATTTACAAAAGACATGCAGAAATTTTGGTATATCACTAAATCCCAAGAAATTTTTATTTTCCTTAGAAGAAGGTAAGTTGCTTGGTCACATAGTTTCAAAACAAGGAGTAAATATTGATCCAGAAAGAGTGGAAGCAATTCAGACAATCCCTTTACGCAGAAGCAAGAAAGACATTCAGAGGTTCTTGGGAAAAATAAAATTTCTGAGTTTTGTGCCAAATTATGCTAAGATTGTGAGAAATATAATGGACACGTTAAACAAAAAATGAAAAAGTTATCTAGGGTAAAGAAGCAAGAGAACCATTTTCTAGAATAAATAAGGCACTGCAGGAAGCTTTAGTTCTAATTATTCCATATTGTCAAAATTCCTTTCAGGTATTTCATTTGTATCCCCCACTACTATTATTGTTATATTGTTTCAGAAAAATGAGGATAGTAAGGAGCATCGAGTGGCATTTTTTAGCAAATTTTTCAGAGGTGCTGAGCTCAAGTACAACACTTTGGAGAAACAAGGGTATGCTTTGGTCAAAGCACTAAAAGTATTCAGGAATTATGTGTTATAGTCCCAAATATCTACTTATGCCCCTAATTCTTCTATAAAATATGTGTTGTTTCAAAGTGATCTTGAAGGAAAAAGAGGGAAATGGATAGAGAAAATCTAGGAGTATGATTTGGACATTAAACCCATGAAGTTGGTCAAGGGACAGGGTTTAGAAAATTTATTGACATAAACTAATTTTCAAGCCTTGTGAATTAATCTGTTGGCACCAGTGGATGGAGTTGTTAATGAAGAAGGCCAGAGTAAGTCCAAAATAGGTATTCAATACAATTTTTTGTGCTCAGATTGGTATAAAGATATTGTGAATTACCTATGTTTATTTTCTTGTCCAACTTCACTAAATAGAAAAAAATAGAGAGCTCTCAAGCTCAAATCTCATCCATATGTTATAGTAGAAGCCAAGCTATACTAGAAAGATCCTGCTGGTATTTTGCGTTTATGTTTAATAGAAGGTGAATCTATTGAATTCATCAAGGAATATCATGAAAGTCTATGTGGAGGTCATTATAGATGGAAGTTCATTGCTCATAATATTCTCAAGTCAGGTTTATATTGGCCCACCTTGTTTTCATATGTATATAGATACGTCAGAAGTTGTCAAAAATGTCAGTTGTTTGCTAAAAAGAAAATACTTGCTCCATTACCTCTCATCCTAGTATTCATTGAAGAACCTTTCAAGAAATGGGGATTGGATTTTATTGGGGAAATCAATCCACCATCAAGTGGATAGTTCAAGTGGATTCTAAATCCCATTGATTAATTCACAAAGTGGGTTGAAGAAATACCGACTAAGAAAGAAAATCACCAAGTAGTGATGAAATTTCTAGAGGAGAACATTTTTAGCAGATTCAGATGTCCAGTCAGGATTTTGATTGATAATGCTCAGGTATTCAACTCTGCTCGATTCATTAATTTCTGTCAAACATATAATGTAATTTTATCATGTTACACAGCATATCATTCCCAAGGGAATGGATTGGCATAATCCTCAAATAAGACATTGGTCAGGATCTTGAAGAAGACAATCACCAAAAATCAAAAGGAATGGGATTTGAAGTTGAATTTTTCCCACTAGGAAGTCTGAGTAACTGCCAAAAGTTATACTCATAAGTCTCCCTATGAATTGTTTTATGGAACTCAAGAATTATTTCCTACTCAATTGACCAAATCAGTCATTTATTTCCTTCAAGAAGCTCAAGAAGAACCTAATGCTATCGTGAGAAGATTGAACAAAGTAATTGAGTCAAGTGAAAATAGAAACAAAGTCAGGGATAACTTTATTTATTATCAAGAAAAGATGAAGTCTATATTTGACAGAAAAGAAAAAGAAATTATCCTTCAAGCAGGAGATTTGGTATTAAGATGGGACACCAGAAGAGAAGAAAAGGGGAACCATGGTAATTTTGATCCTCTCTGGTATGGTCCATACAAAATTACTAAGGTAAGGTCAAATAACACATTAATATTGGAAGATCTAGATGGATAATCAGTACAGTTTCCTGTGAATGGGCAGTATCTGAAAAATTATTTCTAGCATTAAAGTTCAACATTTCACCATTGTGAATACCAGACTTTCCACTATTCATATAGCACCAAGAATTATTTGACACCATGCCTGAAGGGAAGGCACTAATCTGCAATTCTTAGTGTTTCGTGGAAAAAAAATCTATCCTCAGGTGTAGCCAAATGTTGTGGCTCATTTGCATTTTTCTTTGTTCTATTTTTGAAAATACAAAAAAACAATATATTTAGAAAATATGACAAAATGAAAATCTTTCATATGCCGAAAAATCATTTCATTTTTCTATATTGGTCAATTAATATGTTGTTCGAAAGCATGTTAAGGTGGGAACATCTATTTTAATTAACACCTGTACTAATCGTCGGGCGAGATTAAAAGAAATTTGAGTTAATGAAGATTAGCAGAAACCTGTAGGCATAAAAACCCTCGGGTTAGCAGAGTGGGTGCCTCCACAATTGACTCCACTGAGCCCCTGTTGACCGAGATCGATGATTGACAATCACTGTGGGGACATAACCCCGATGGATGCTCTGTACTCTAGAGCACCCCCACAGTGACGTATGCATCCAACTGGGAGACAACTCATATGTCGTGTCATGGTGCCGTTACTTGTCCGATAAAGCATTAAATTGGCATTAATGTTTGAAACTCTGCGCCATCTATATAAGCTGTTGAATTTTTCCTTTTCCGTATTTCTTTTTATTTCCAGTTGTCCAAGAAGTCATCCTAGTCACTGTAATTTCTTACCTCTATGTTTAATTTTTCAGCACCCTGAACTATTTCATGGCTAAGAAGTCTTATTTGTCTAGCTCTTCTATCCATATCCCTCTCATAGACACTGAGCAAGACATCAAAGATAATACATGCACCGTTGAGCATTTTCCCTTCTACCAGTGAGTTCTTCTCAATGAAAAAAAATTCCCATCTATTCAACCATGGTCAATTCCGATGTTTTGTATGCATGCATTCCCAAAACCCATCTTTTTCGTGAATTTGTTCATTAGTTAGTGTCTTCATTGTATCCCGGCAAATGTTTCGTGATGAATTGTTTAGGGGACAATATTCTTCAAGTCAGATCTTAGTTAGTTCTTCACACCCTTTGTTACCCCGAGTTAGAATCTTATGTCCAATTGACTCACGACATTGGCAGCATTTCATGATAATCTTGCAGGGAAAGAGTTTACATAGATTATCTTCTTTTTGAAGCCGGACACAAAATGATTTTCAACAGATGATAAAGAATTCCCATTGTAGATTTTCGATGCAAAAGTCAAGCAAGTACTAAAATTTCTTTCAAAGACACTTTTAAAAGAAGATGTTGCTCAAATTGACAGGTCGGTGTTGGGGTTGTTTGCCTTGATGATGAAGCCTAATGTGGTGTTGGATATTCCCTCCTATTACCAAGATAATGTTAACACTCAGCTTATGAGTCTGTCATTTACCGAATCTTTCAGGTTTCCTTCACTGATCACTTATTTATTTTTGTATCAAAATGTAGAATAATTTTTACATTTGGGGCTAAATATTATGGATGCAAATACAAAAATACAGTCAGTAGTATTTTGGACAGATACAATAAGAAATGAACCAGGTGAGGGAGGGGTGTTTGATTTTTCTACTTATTTCATGCCCTTTTCCTGTAAGGTTTTTAATGGAGTTCCTCCTCCATGTTTTCTACCAAAAGCCCAAGAGTTTCTTCATTTAAGTGCCAATTGTATATTTGGGGATTGGTTTGTATATGATGATCATTCAGAAATTAGATTATATGGAGCTGGGGTTGAACCTTATATATGACCAATCTTTGTCCCCATGAGATTGTTTACATTGGAGTTTATTAGAAAGAGTCTGAATGTAGATCAAGTACATTTTTTTCCAATGAAGAAGGGTCATTTATTTAAGTTTCCTATGCCTGAGGGAACATTCATAATGAATATGAGGCAAGCAGAAAATGAAGCTAACAGGATGTTAGAAAACATGCACTTGTTACTAGGTGAGAAATGGGCCTATGATCCTCACAAGGTAATCTCTAACAGAAGGGTTGAAAATTGTTATTCTACTTTTTTTCATGACAATATTCCTGAAGTAGAGAAGTTGGCTAACAAAGGTTTTGTAGACTCTGTTAGTTCCAACATTCAGACTCCAATCATGTTAGGTCCCTATATTACAAGTATAGTCCCTTATTGTTGTTAGTGTAACACCCTTATTGTTATTATTGTACCCCTATAACCCCCATATTGTAATTATTGTGCCCTTAAATTATTATTGTTAGGTCGGTTAGGATTACATTGTGGCCTCATGGAGTCCTATATATAGAAAAAAGGTTTTGTAATTTGTATCATCCAACAAATTGTTCATTCATGTAATGTATTGGAGGTTTCCCCCTCAAAGTGGCTTACTTATAAGGCATTGAGATCTATTTTTTTATATTTTTGGATTTGGTTTCACAACATTTGGTATCAGAGGTTTGGATTCTAGGGTTTCACTGCTCCAAACAGGTCATCGTGGAATTTTCACTATAACGTTTTTATATGAAGGTTCAAAAGCTGAAATTTTTTGAGTGTGAAGCCGAAATCCTGAGGAACATCGTCACAAAATTTTAGAGATTGGTTCACAATATTTTTGGAGATATGATCTGTGGAAGTTAGGGATTTTTGCAGGCTCCTGAATTTCACTTAAAAAGGTCATCGCGGAATTTTTGCTATAACTTTTTTTCTATGAAGGTTTAGAAGCTAAAATGTTTAGAGCGCGAAGTGGAAATCTTGGGGAACATCATCGCAAACTTTTAGAGCTTGGTTTGTGATATTTTCGGAGATATGATCTGTGGAACTTAGGTCTTTTTCAGGCTCTCGAATTTCATCTCAAAGAGGTGATCGTGGGAAAATCTTCATAACTCTCTCTCTGAGCATCGAATTGGAATTCTATAAAATGTAACTGTAAGCATACAGACGTTAGTTTCCTGTCTATAAATTTCTGGGCCAAAGGAGAAAACAGTGACACGTGGCAAGTTGTACAAGTTCGCTCTATTGAACCAGTCCATCATTAGGTCATTGTGTGGTTCCAATTGATGATGTCAATTAGAGTTTAATTTAATGTCAACCCGGGAAGGTAAACTTAGAAGTGCTTATCTAAAATATATAGATCTAGAAAAGATTCCTAATTTGTCCAAGATCTTAAAGTCCCCTTACAAGAACATATTCATTAAGATCTCTTTCAATAACTAATCAAACCTAGATCTAACAATTGTTTGAGATCTATAGTTCTCTTACAAGAACATATTCTACAAGATCTCTTCCAACATTAGAACATCTAATAAGAACTTAAAAGCTGAAATAAAATAAACCTAGATCTAATAATTGTATGAGGTCTTACAATTCTCTTACAAGAACACTTTCAAATAAGACTCTTCCAATATTAGAACATTTAACAAAGCTTAAAAACTGAAATGAAATAAACCTAAATCTAATAATTGTATGAGATCTTATGGTTCTCTTACAAAAACACTTTCAAATAAGATCCTTCCAATATTAGATCATTTAACAAAGCTTAAAAACTGAAATCAAACAAAAACATAAATAAATTATACCTAAATTAAGAAAATAAGCATGCAAGTGAGGCCATGGGGGCCCTCCATAACTCCACAAGCACACCACTTCAATGGAGACTCGGATGTAGAAGCAAAATTGAAGTATGGATCCTTTATTTGAAAATCTCCATTACAAACCAACTCTAAGCTTCTACGATTACATACTCCAAAATTCTAAGACTACAAAAACTTCAAGATTACAATATTACAAAGACTTCAACATTACAAATGGAGGAGATTGTACTCCTATTCATACGATGGGATGAGTAACAAACTCATAATGATCATCCACTAATCTCTTTTTTAGTTCCATACATCTCTCAACCATCTAGAAACATAACCCCTTTTGTCCTTAATCTTCTCCATGAGATCATAATCTTCTCCATGAGGTTTATCTTCTCAAATTCGAATTTGTTCCTTCAAGGCCACATAAAGGTGTCTTGGAAGCTTCCTTGGCACCTACACATGTCACAAAAACAACCCACTTTCCATATATAATGTAAAATATATTATTTTCTAATATTTAATCAAGAATTTCTCTCAAAAATGCTTAAAAATAAATAATATTTGGAAAATATAAATTAGACCCATTAATGGTGAATAATAGGGAAAAATGAAGTGACATGGTGGTGAATAATGGGTGATAAAATGGAAGCATAGGTGAAAAATGTATGGTAATGAGTGACATTTTGAAACCCAAACATACTCCCCAATCGAAGCTCTTGCATGTCCTCATGCAAGCTACTACAATGACTTGTTTAATTTGATTCTTGGATGAGCTTCCTTTTTACAAGATGTTTGGTTCTTGTGTAACAAACATCTTTCAATCACGGACTTCCTTTTTAACTTTGCACATTTGTAACAAGCATCTTTCAATCATGGACTTCCTTTTAACTTTGCACATCTTTGGATAACTTTTATTTTTGCAAAGCATTTGCATCTTTTAATGATTGGTTCTTGTGTTACAATCATTATTTACTTTGTTGAGATCTTTGTTTAATGATTGGTTCTTGTGTTACAATCATTATTTACTTTAGTTGAGATCGATCATTTCAAGAAGTCATTTAATATGCTCATCATTTTTAAGAAGTCATTTAATATGCTCATCATTTTGTAGTAGTTTTATTGTGGGAAAACTATGTGGGTTAAGATGTAATATGAATGAAGGAAAAAAAATGAAGTGTGAAGTGTGAAATTCCCCCCTCCCCTAGCTGATGGTTTTTTGGCAATTTTTTTTAATGAGAAAGGGAATAGTGAAATAGTGGAATATTTTCCAAACATCATCATTTTAGCATCTAAAAAAGAATTTCAAGATTAAAGGTTAGAAAACATCATACCTTCCTTACCTATAGAAGTGGATGAATCATGCATGTTTAGTTGCTACAATTTTGATCTGAAGCTTCTTCTGCAAGTTGTGGATGAAAGATGGATCTGTATTGTCGTATCTGCTGCTGGATAGTCTAATGAATCTGATGAGTCTACTAAATATGGCTGAAAATGCACAAGGCTTGGAAGGTATACAAAATATATAAGTTACATTTTCCTCCCCCCAGCCTTATTTATTGACTTGTCCTCAAGTCATGAAAAACTGGAAAACAATGAAAGAAAGTCTGCTTCATCTGCTACAAAATATAGGTCTTCAAGTCTTCAACGCTTGATGGCACAGATCTTACTATGTGATTAAATGTCTTTGGGTGTCGAACATAGCAAGAAGTTGTTGGCTTAGTGGCCATTAATGAATGCCACTAGTCAACACGAGAGCTCCACCATTGATTCCAATGGGAGTCAAGATGCCTAACACATCTTTGTAGGTACGAATATGTTTGTTGTGGTCGAGAGTCACCTACAAGATCCAACGAACAAGGGATATTAATGTACTCCCATTGTTCATTGGCAAGAGTACTTGCCATTAGGGGCATGCAAGCCTCTAGGTGTTTTTACAAAGATAATTAGACTCTAGGACTTTGACTCAATGATATACATAGAAGCGGTGTTTTATTGAGCGGAAATGAAAGGAAAGGAAATGACAAGGGAAAATTAGAATGACAATAAGCTTGTAAGTGAGCTTCTTGGTTTTATTTTGTGAGTTAGGAATGGATGAATGGAAATGCATGGTGAATGATTAAGAACTCTTGCTTTGTGAAAAATGGACACCGAAATGGGAGGCTTTATAGATTTACATTTGGTGGAATTCAAAAATCTTTTTCGAAAGGGAGGTGCAAGGTAGTGGTCGTGGACATGGATTTGTCTTTAGAAATTTTCATGAATTTAGTCGATTTGAAGACCAATTGTCGTCACAATGTAATCTCCTTAATGATCACTTGATTATCCCTGTAACTCTGTAAAAAAAACTTGCGAGAAAGAAACATAAGTGTGTTCAAGAAGGAATGCGCATTTCCTTCATGATTCTTACGTAAAAATTTCATACCAAATAAAACAAATTAAGGACAATAAAAGTGTTGAAATTAACTTAATCATGATATTAAAATCAATCCATTCGTAAAAATAACCATGAAAAATAATACTCCCTGTTTGTGTCAGATGAAATATGCTCGGCAAAAAGATTGGCATTAGAAAGATCTGTCGTGTTCTGCATATTAGTATGTCACATAAAAGCATTCAACAGAAAGATGTTATGAGTTTAATGCCAACTTGAAGCTATCGAAACAATATAATTATCCTCCAAATGTTTGATAATTCGATCCTCGAAATTTGTTTCCAACTCTTCCATTATTTATTTTCAAATCTGCGTGAATTTTGTGGAAAATGTTTTTTTCTTTTTCTTTTTCTTTTTCTTTTTCTTTTTTCGAAGCAACACACAAAATATTTTTTTATTTTTATTTTAATAACAAATTTTAAAAAAAAAACAAATATTTTTTTTTTTTTTTTAACAGCAAAATTAAAAATATAATTTTTAATTTGTTGATTTTTTTTATTGTTTTTTTTAAATCAAAAATAATAAATAAATAAAGAGAATTTTTTTTTTTTTTTTAATGATTTATGTTGATTTTTTTTTTTTTTTTAACATTTTTGAAATTTTTATTCGCTTTTTATTTTTATTTTTTATTTTTTTATCTCTAAAAAAATTTAAAAATCTAAAATAAAAATTATCTAAAGCTAAATCTAATTAAATTAAATTCTAAAGTATTAATAAAAAATAAAAAATAAAAATCTAACAAAGAATGAAAATTGAACTAAAGTTCTAAAAGGCAATTTTTTTATTTTTTATTTTTTTTTACTTTTTCTAAATCTAAAAATGAAAAAAATAAAAAAGGAATTTCTAAAACACATTAAAATAAAACTATTAATTATATATATATATATATATATATATATATATATATATTGACTAAATCTAAAAATGAAAATTGAATTTTTAAAACTCATTAAAATCGGGCTCTTCCACAAAATCACACAAAAAGCACACAAAATCTTCTAAAATCAATGAAAAATCTGGCTTTTTGTCTAGAAAATCAGGAGAAAATAATGCAAATGCCAAATCTCTCCATGATAAGTCAAATCCAATTTTTTATCACTAAATTGAATATAGAGGAGGTATTTTAGTCAGGCAAATGGAAT
Organism: Pinus albicaulis; assembly: GCA_034641835.2. NCBI lineage: Eukaryota > Viridiplantae > Streptophyta > Pinopsida > Pinales > Pinaceae > Pinus > Pinus albicaulis. The sequence goes on along the minus strand of JAXQQM020079887.1, from coordinate 155,533 downwards.
TGTGATCATAGCTCGATTATGTCATGCTTTCTAATGCGCAAGCAGGTGCAACCCATGGCTGAAGACAGATCGATTCTGATAACAACATACGAGGGCAGACATAACCACATGCTTCATCCAGCAACCACAACCATGCCATCCATCATAGTAGCAGCTGCCTCAATGCTCCTGTCTGATTCTTCCATAGCAGCTGATAACATCGCACTAAATGCAAGCTTCAAGGAAGGTGCTCTCATGCAGCATTCTTGCAGCACTTCAACTGCCATCATCTCAGCCTCAGCTCCATTCTAGTTCCATCCTCATACTCAAACGCACCCTCATTAACCATCTTGGGTATGGCAATCACATCGCCAGGAAAATAAAGATTATAGTGCAATCCCCCTTGAATCGAAATTCTCGCTAGCGGATCACAGTATCTAGTGAGCAAAAAAAACAGAGTTCTGACCATTATGGCGTGTCATCATATTAGATCTGGACTTCGGTGGTGATACGAAGATAAAATTTAGATCAACACCTGCATAAAATTGATTTCTCCGCTCCTGTATAACAACAAGAAAGCGGCCAATAAGACGTTTCTTCTCTGGACAAAATTGAGCTACCAAGTCTCGTTGACTATTCCACAACATTCATAGCATATCCATATGTTGTAAGATAACGACAACGAATTCTAGTATGGCTAAGGGAAATTGCATGGCCAATCATATATCTTCAGAGTTTTTGGAATCATAATTCCAGTAACTGGGAAAGTTGAAATCTTTTTGGCGAAAGGGATTCTGCACTACAAATGAAGAAGGATTTTCGTGGGATCAAACCCTAAACATGTTCACCAAGGATCTGAGAGCTTGACGCGAAGTCAGAGCTTGAACCGATTCTGCAAATCAAAAATCATTCATATCTGCTGGGCTTGAACAATACGTTGCTAGTTTTCAATGAGTTTTTTTTTTTTTTTTTTTTTAAATGAGTTTATTTTGCGTTGTTTAAAATCTCATTTTGTTGTGTTTTATTATTTTTTTATTGTTTTTATTATATATGTATATATATAATTGTTTTGTTTTGTTTGTTTTTTTTTAAATGATTTGTTTGTTGTGAAAAAAATTTTAATTCTAAAAAAAATGAAATCTAACCTATCTAAAAACTATTGTTTTTTTTTTTTATTTAAATCTAAAAATAAAGAAAATAAAATGGAATTCTATCTAAAAAATGGTTAGTTTTCAAAACTTTTTTTTTTTTTTTTCTTTTTCTTTTTTTTAATATATATACATGATACATATATTATTATTATTTTGTGAGAAATTTTTTTTTTTTTAAACTAAAATTAAACTAAATTTGCTTATTCACAAAATTCTTTATTGTGATATCGCAGATTAATTTTTCAGCAAGAGTATTTTTATTTGAAATTAATCAATAGATTTTCTGATCTTCCTGATCGCACGAAGCTAATCTCTTGATTTTTTTTATTTATGCAGGTTAGCGCGAATGGATAATAAACACAATTAAGATCTGCAATCAAACCTCACATTGTCTATACTCTTTCTGCAATGTCGCGGGGGCGTTTAGACTTTCGAAAGACAAAGCTTTCCGATAATCAAGCTCCTGGCTCACCCGTGATACAGAAACAAGACATAGAAATACAAATTTATTCATTTATTCATGATGATCTAAAAGAAAATTCTAACGAGAATGACTTCTAACAACTTCTAATGACTTCTAATGAGATCTCATTTTTATTTTTCTAATCTATTCTACCTTAACTTGCTTGAAAGATTTATTTATTTCCTAGGTAGAAGAATGCTTCCAGTGAAGCCATCTACGGATTAAAAGTTCGAACATGCTCACATCAAGATTTAAAAATTTTACGTTATGTTTTACAAGTATGTGAGAATCCTGTCTTAGAGTTGGCTCAAGGTTATTGTCCTTGCTCTCCAATAAGTACCTGTTCAACATTTTCAAATTCATCATCCGTAGATGGATTAGTGAGAAATGGGGGGTTTAAAATAAAAACTGAATTAACTATGTGCGAAAATAAAAATTCTCCAAACTTTGAACTCCTTTATGAACCTGCTGTCACCAAGTTCCACAAATTAGCCCATTAAAAACAAGTGCATAAAATAATTACTAAATCCTTCTAGTTGCACTTCCCCGGCAACGGCGCCAAAATGTGTGGTTCCAATTGATGATGTCAATTAGAGTTTAATTTAATGTCAACCCGGGAAGGTAAACTTAGAAGTTCTTATCTAAAATATATAGATCTAGAAAGATTCCTAATTTGTCCAAGATCTTAAAGTCCCCTTACAAGAACATATTTATTAAGATCTCTTTCAATAACTAATCAAACCTAGATCTAACAATTGTTTGAGATCTATAGTTCTCTTACAAGAACATATTCTACAAGATCTCTTCCAACATTAGAACATCTAATAAGAACTTAAAAGCTGAAATAAAATAAACCTAGATCTAATAATTGTATGAGGTCTTATAGTTCTCTTACAAGAACACTTTCAAATAAGACTCTTCCAATATTAGAACATTTAACAAAGCTTAAAAACTGAAATGAAATAAACCTAAATCTAATAATTGTATGAGATCTTATGGTTCTCTTACAAAAACACTTTCAAATAATATCCTTCCAATATTAGATCATTTAACAAAGCTTAAAAACTGAAATCAAACAAAAACATAAATAAATTATACCTAAATTAAGAAAATAAGCATGCAAGTGAGGCCATGGGGGCCCTCCATAACTCCACAAGCACACCACTTCAATGGAGACTCATATGTAGAAGAAAAATTGAAGTATGGATCCTTTATTTGAAAATCTCCATTACAAACCAACTCTAAGCTTCTAAGATTACATACTCCAAAATTCTAAGACTACAAAAACTTCAAGATTACAATATTACAAAGACTTCAACATTACAAATGGAGGAGATTGTACTCCTATTTATACAATGGGATGAGTAAAAAACTCATAATGATCATCCACTAATCTCTCTTTTAGTTCCATACATCTCTCAACCATCTAGACACATAACCCCTTTTGTCCTTGATCTTCTCCATGAGATCATAATCTTCTCCATGAGGTTTATCTTCTCAAATTCGAATTTGTTCCTTCAAGGCCACATAAAGGTCTCTTGGAAGCTTCCTTGGCACCTACACATGTCACAAAAACAACCCACTTTCCATATATAATGTAAAATATATTATTTTCTAATATTTAATCAAGAATTTCTCTCAAAAATGCTTAAAAATAAATAATATTTGGAAAATATAAATTAGAACCATTAATGGTGAATAATAGGGAAAATGAAGTGACATGGTGGTGAATAATGGGTGATAAAATGGAAGCATAGGTGAAAAATGTATGGTAATGAGTGACATTTTGAAACCCAAACAATCATTGTGGGAGATTGGACATAACTTTGCCGTGAAGAATCCAAATCAAGTCAGACCTAGGACATTTGAAAGAAGATTGAATTTTAGATATTGAGTAATTGAAAGTATAGAGATAAGTCAATTTCAATATCGAGCTCCTCAAAAGAAAGTAAAAGGTGTGTATTTTGTTTTTCCGAATTCCTTAAGTCTTGTTTGAAGAATCAAGTTGAATCGATTCCAAGGGCATATTGTAGAATAGATATCAGTATTGGATTCTAAAATGGCCCCTACAAAAAATTCAACACCTATTAATCCTTGAGAAGGCTCTACTATGACTCATTAAGATGAAGAATGGCAACATGACATATCAAAATTACAAGAGCAAGTGCAACAAATTTCGCTCTCGCAAAGAGAAAAAAAAAATGACATGGAAGTTTCGAAGAAAGGCAAGGAAACTAAGATGGATGGTTTGAAGAAAGGCGTGGAATGTATGATGGATGGTTTGAAGAATGGCATGGAAGCTAAGATGGATGGTATGGAAGCTGGCATGTAATCTAATATGGATGACATGGAAGCTAAAATGGAAACATGAAGAATGATCTAAAAGAAGAAATAGAAGGTTCAAAAATTTTGATACAAGAAATGTTTCCTAATGGTGAAAAGATAGTAGAGGAAACTCATGATGAGAACAAAATAAATGTTAATCGTGATTTCATAAACTCTAATGTTGGAGGGAAGAACCACCATATTATAAAAATGGATATGAGGAAGTTTGATGGAAATGATCCTGTAACATGGATACTACAGATGGAGCAATATTTTGATCTCAATAATGTGCAAAACACACAAAAGGTACGCATTGCAACTTTACATTTAGAACAAAATACATTTGTATGGTATCGATGGCTTTGGTCCCGTAAAAAAATTGTCAATTGGTCAATTTTTTACGGAGGAAATAATAGCACATTATGAGGATACAAAGAGAAACACTTTCTTTAGCCAATTGATATGTATATAAAACAAAAGTGTTCAGTGGGGTAGCACATTAAGGACTTCCATTCCTATGGGAGGCGCTGATGTTGTACTAGGAGTACAATGGTTACAATCTTTGGGGACGATAGCTTTTAATTTTCAGGAACTTTTCTTGAAATTCTTTTCAGAAGGAAAAGAATTCAAAATACGGGGTATTGCAATGAAGCCGAGAAAGATAATAAGATCTAATGTCATGAAAAAACTTCTAAATAAATAACAGCGAGGGGTAATTGCACAGTTATGCTCACTAGAAGTTCCAACATCAAAATCATCTATTTCTGCAGAGCTCCAAAAAGCCTTGGAAAATCATTCCAAGGTGTTTTAAACTCCCAAAGGAATCTCACCTATTCGTGATCATGATCATGCTATTCATTTGATTCCAAGAAGTGTTCCTCCAAACATCAGGCCTTATAGATATCCTTATGTCCAAAAGAGTGAAATTTAACGTATGATTGCAGAAATGTTAGAGGCGGGTATAATTAAACCTAGTCAAAGTTTTTTCTCTACTCCTGTAGTATTGGTACACAAGAAGGATGGATCGTGGCACGTGTGTCCAGATTATAGGGAGCTCAATAAGCTCACCATTAAAGATAAATTTCCCATTCATGTGATTGATGAATTATTGGATGAATTACATGGAGAAATTTATTTTACCAAGTTGGATCTTCGTTCAAGATATCATCAAATTAGAATGAAGACCAAAGATATTTCGAAAATAGCATTTCTAACTCATGAGGGTCATTATGAATTTTTGGTCATGCCTTTTGGCATTACCAATGCACCTTCTACATTTCAAGGGTTGATGAATTCCATTTTCAAACCATTCCTTAGAAAATTTTTGCTAGCATCTTTTGATGACATACTAATCTATAGCAGGTCTTGGAAGGATCATGTTCAACATGTTGACAGGGTGCTCAAACTATTGCAGGAGAAACAATTATATGCAAAAACATCCAAATGTTTCTTTGGAGTACAAGAGGTGGAATATCTGGGTCATATTCTATCTCACAAGGGTGTTAAGGTAGACCGTAACAAAAGTAAAGCCATTAAGGAATGGAAATTCCCCACAACCATAAAGCAGTTGCGAGGATTTCTTGGGTTAACAAGGTATTATCGCAAGTTTGTTAAGAATGATGGGAGAATAGCAGCACCTCTAACAACATTATTCAAGAAAGATGCATTTTCATGGACTACTGAAGCAACTAAGGCCTTTGAACATCTTAAAGAGGCAATGTGCCTAACACTAGTCTTAGCTACACCGGACTTCATAAAAACCTTTATTGTGGAATGTGATGCCTCAGGAAATGGAATTGGTAATGTTTTAATGCAAGAATGAAGACCCATTGATTTTGAAAGTTGTCCAATCAAAGGAAAGTATTTATAGAAACCTATTTATGAGAAGGAAATGTTAGCAATACTGCATGCACTAAAGAAATGACAAACTTACCTAATGGGAAGACACTTTAAGGTAAAACCTGATCATGATAGTCTTAAACACTTTTTGGAACAAAGACTATCTTCATAAGAGCAGCAAAAATGGGTCACAAAGATATTGGGTTATGAATTTGAAATAATATACAGAAAAGGGAAGCTAAATGTTGTTGTAGATGCACTCTCAAGAATTAATGAAGAGGTGGAAGAATTGCTTTGTGCCATTTCTATTATTCAAAAAAATTGGATAACCAAAGCAAGATATGAATGGAGGAAGGACGAAGAAGTGTGGACGCTCATTTAAAATTTGCAGCAAGATCCTAGTATTTGATACATTTAGTTGGGAAAATGATTCCTTATGGTACAAAGATCACTTATATCTTTGTAATAATTCCCAACTAAAACAAAATATTCTTTTGGAATTGCACACTTCTCCTTTAGGAGGACACTCAGGATTTTTAAAAACTTACCACAGGGTGAAGAAATAATTTTTTTGGGATGGCCTTAAATATGATATTCAAAAGTTTGTGGCGGAATTTTTAGTTTTCCAGTAGAATAAAGTTGAGACAATTAAGACCCCAGGTCTTCTACAACCTTTATCCATTACAAGTCAATGTTGGGAGGAGATTTAAATGGATTTTATCACAGGTTTACCTATGCCCAAAGGAAAGAGTGTTATCATGGTGGTAGTTGATAGACTTACCAAGTATGCACACTTTTGTGCATTGTCTCATCCATTTAAAGAAAGTACGGTTGCTACTACATTTATGGACACAATTCAAAAGCTACATGGAAACCCAAGGGTTATTGTGAGCGACAGAGATCCCATTTTTACTGGAAATTTCTGGACAGAGTTATTTTCTTGTTTGGGTACTCAATTAGCTCATAGCTCATCTTATCATCCTCAATCCGATGGTCAAACTGAGATAGTAAATAAATCTTTGGAAGGATATCTTTGTTGTTTTGTATCTGATAAATAAAAAAATAGGTCAAGTGTTTAACTCTCGCTGAATGGTGGTATAACACTTCCTTCCATATGCAGCAAAAATGACCCCATTTATGTCACTTTATGGATATCATCCACCATCTATCACATCATCTTTTAGAGAAAATTTGAACGTTCAAGCAGTGGAATATCACATCAAGCATCAACAAGAAGTTCTCCAACCCTTAAAGGGTAACCTAAATTTGGCACAAAATTGAATGAAACAACAGGGAAATCAACATCGCAATGACAGAATTTTTGATGTAGGAGACTGGGTATTTTTATGGCTACAATCATACAAAAAAATGTCCCTCAAGAAATCTAAGAAGGATATTAAATTATCAACAAAGTACTATGGTCCATACAAGGTGTTGCAAAATATTGGTACTATGGCATACATATTGGAGCTTCCTGCTTCTTCACGAGTGTGTTAGAGTCGTTCTGTTCATCCCTTCCTCAGAGATCAAAATATCTTTTTTTGAATTTCATTTTTAGGTGTCTCATTCACTTCATTCATTTGCATTCCATTAGGAGCATCGGTCTTCTGACGGAAGGGTTTTTTCACTCATGTCCCTCATGTCATGTACCTACTGGTTTGTGTCTGTTCATCAAAATCAATTTTAAAGTCATTCACAGTCCTATTTTGGTCTCTTATTCAGCGAAGAGTCATTTCAGTCATTAGGTCTAGGGTTTCGCAAATTTTGTCTTCAAAGTGTCCAATAATGCCAGCAGGCCAGAGGGAGGTTCAAAATAAGTTTTCATTTTGAAAATTTCATCGTCATAATGTTAGATCCTGATTCTTCTTCAAAATTATATTTTGAAGAAAAATCGTCATTTCGTCTTTTGTAATAAATTCCATGTATATTGTCAAAGTTTTTCAATTGTCAAAATCTTCAGGCGCAGCCCTAGTCGCCTTTGCAAAATTCCGTACCAGTCATCCCTGCAAAAAATTGACAAAAGTTTCATCATTCAAGTCAAAAAATTCAAAATGGAAACAAAAATAGAGTTTGTATTAAAAAGTGCAAAGTGCCAAATTTCAAACATTAGCAAGTGGGTTATTTCAAAACAAAAATCAAAGTTCATGCCATATAAGATATTTTCACAATTCAAACACTTCATTTTCACACCAAGAGACATCATTGAGCCGAGTCGAAACGTTGGAGGGCGAAATTGTGAGTTTGAAGGTGGAGTGTCTGTGAATTCAGTTGCGCGGCGCGTTGGGAGGTAGTCGCAGCGCACAGAGCTGATCTCCACTGTGTAATTTTGAACTGGTGCGGTGCATACAATGAGCGTGGTGCACTAGGTTGTGCGCGCAGCGCACAGAGCTGCCAAGCGAAATTTCATTACTGCTTCCAAAAATTTTCAAAACGACTCAAACTCTTTTTCTCCAAGTAAGTTTGTGCGGCCTTGCCATTGATTTTAGCTTGTGTTTGGTATTGTTTGGAAGGAGGAATTTGAAAGTTTGGAGGTTGAAAATATAAACCCTATCTTTTGTCAAAAATTTCTCCTTAGGGTTTGTATTTGAATGTTAAAAGTCTGATTTTTGGTGCCAATTAGTTCAAATCCCATTCCCCATATGTGGTTCTTTTCCTCTTCACTGTCACAATATCATTAATATCCCTCTCCTATTCCATTATAATCCAATTATCACTCATTCCCATTATCCCTATCCCTCAATCCTTTCATTCCCTATTCTTATCACTCTTCCATATCATTTGTAAAAAATCCCCAAACCCCACCTTCCTAAAACATAGTCAAGTGACTGTTTTCACAGTGTAAGCTTCACTTGATTGAGACAGATTTTTCCCACAGTCCACTATACCCACTGTCCTTATTTATCATAGTCCCTTCCTTTACAGTCCCTTCCTACTCGATATATTTTGGTAATTGAAACAAAGGCACCAATTTGTCATTTTCAACAAACCAAACATACACTTGACATATACCTTACAACACCATGACGGATACTAAGTCATCATATGAAAAAGACAGTGATTCTACCACAGAGCTACATGCACCGAGAAGGCCTCGTAAAGGAGACAAACATGTGAGGGAGGAGCCCACCTCATTGACTCAGTTGCAGGCCTACCCACTTGCCATGGCATGTTTGCGAGAGCAGTCATGCTATCAGTATTGTGAGGGGATTGCTCAGATTCAGCATCATTAGGAGTTAGCCCGGTTGTTTTTTTTACATTTGAGAGATGGTCAGGTTACTCTCGCTAGTGTAAATTTCAGCTTGACACCAGAAACCATTTCTCAGGCAACAAGAATACCGAGTGTGGGTGAAGAGTGGAACAAAAGACAACACGTGGATAGAGTGCATTATGAACCATACATCACGCCTAGCTATGTGAGGCAGCTCAGCAGGGTATTCCCATTCCAGTTTCTGAAGGAATGGTATGCGCCATTGATGAGACTCATTATCAGATACTTCAGTTGTGAGGGCCAGTTTTCAAGCCTCTATGAATACCACATCAGATTATTGATGCATTTCACGAGAGTGAGGATGATGAACATACCGTACTTCATGTGTCGAAACATCAAGAGGATGACTACTCTTGTGCAAAAGAAGACTCCCGAGCAGCAGTACAACAACATTTATCATTATGCGCTCATCAAGATCATTGTGGTACATCAGCTTGGATTACAGGGCATTGCTTGGGAAGATTTCATTTCCCGTGACTTCTTCACAGCCCCTCAGCCTCCTCCGGAGATTGTTCACGATGCAGGTGAACCTTCACATTAGTTTGAAGGTCCTGAGACAGAGCCTATCGGTGTGCCAGTGTATGTCACCTATCAGAGAGGCACGAGAGCATTATTTGCAGCAGCCCGACGAGTACTATCTCCACCCGGGGTGGAAGGGGTCTCATTGCCGTCATCAGTAGCACAGGTATGGGTACAGGACAGAGGAAAGAGGCCTATGCAGGAGGAGGGCCCTTCAGGAGGCCATGATACTGATTTCGTATTGCTTGATGAGGATTTGAGCTCTCCAAGCTCAAAACTGAGGGAGATCATTCAGGAGCAGAAAACTTAGATCGACACATTGAACGACAAGTTGCAGAGAGCTCAGTGGGTCATAAACTATCTAGAGCAGGGCAACAAGCAGTTGGAGGATCAGCAAATGATCATGGAGTTGCAAAACATCCGTGAGAACCGACAAGCTGCCCAAAGAAGCCCATCTGAGATGACACCTATTGAGCGGGAGATTGAGGTCGATAGAGAGATTTGGCTTGAGAGAGTCGACATGCATCTCGAGAAGCTATTGGAGAAGGAAAACAAGGAGAAAAAAATGCTTAGACACATGAAGAATCATTATTGGGCGCGCACACATGTTTGCAATGCAAAGATCAAGATCCTGAAAGCGAGGCTGAGGAGGGCACTGAAGCGTCGTAAAAGACATGATAGGCTCCAAATCTTGGCCGAAGCTTCTCTAGCTGAGCATAGCATTTGATGAAGGACCTACAGCCCAAATTTGGTGCGCGCTTATGATTGGCAGCTTTTCAGGGGGGGAATTTTGCATTTCTGAGTTTTTCATGGAAAGTTATGCATGCTCATGGATTACCTAAGGATTTCATCAAATTTTGGGTTGCCTAAAGGGTCAAAAACACTCTAAAATGGCCTTTCTGCCACTTTTTGCACCCATAGGAAGCAGTGTTGGGCGATTGAAATTTTGGAGGGGCAAATGGACACCAAATCCAGAAATTCCACTTGGGTTGGAAAGTAGACAGGAAGGGATTTCCAACGAGCTATCATGAGCTAAATTTGGACATCGATAAGTGCCTCAAAATTAGCTCCAAACTTGTGCTCCGCATAGAGATTTTGGGCGTGGCGCATAGAGAATTTTGGCCTCTTTTTCACTTAGCAGCTCAGAATTTCGCCTAGTTTTGACTAGTTTCAGCTTTTTATGTAATTCTTGATCTAATTTGATGTAATTTCATGATCATGATGTAATTTTGGCACATTTTTACTTGTTCTAGAAGATTCATTCACCAAAAGGTGAAATGTGAGTGAATGTATCAATTTCCTAGCATATAGAGGCAAGTTGTTTTATGGCCTATTTTCTAGTTCCTAGTTTAGATATGGTTGAAACAGCTCCTAGAGTGATGAGCTCGACCCCTAGAGGCATGGGAATGGGTTAGGCTTGTCTATATGATGTATTTTCTCAGTCATTTTCAAGGTTGGACATTTGGGATTGCTAGCACTTCATTGTACATTTCATTCTGCAATTTTGGCAAAGGAATAGACCAGGGCTTGCAGCCCTCTTTGGGATCCTTTTGGCTCTGTGTTTTGATGGTGTTTTCCTCTATGTATCTGTAAGTTCACTGATGTTTATGTGTACCATTTTCATTCTCCTTTCTTCTTAAACTGAACAAACTAGTTATTAAGGTAGAATTCATTCGTTTTCTTTGCTCTGCCTTCATTTTTGTTTAGTTTTTCATGTTTTCATCTGTTTGAGGACTCTTGAGACCCTCTTTCCCTCTTCATCTACTCACCAGTCTGATCCATCCATTCACTCAATTTGAAGCATCAAAACTATTTCCTTCCTTGCCCCAATCGGAATTCTACAAAAACTAGGCCTAATCCCTGCACCCAAAACTGCTTTTCCATTTGATCCAACAAAAAACCCCAAAAAACACAATCAAACTCCTTCACTTATATACCTAGCCTAAAATTAGATTTTATTTCAGTCATCTCAAGCCCTATTGATTAATTTTCGCTGAGATTGACCTGGAGAGAGCCCTCTCCTGTTTCGATAGGGCTAGCTACCAGACTGAGCGTGGTTTGATGTTACCCTGAACTCTGCCTTCCTTCAGCCTGAGGTAGATTTAGGCAATAACATAGTGGAAACCATACTGGGGAAGAAAATGGTTTTTTTTTTTGGTGTTAATTTTTTTATAAGCTACAGACGAAGCCTGAAGTTATGCCAGGTAGCCTTCGAAACACTCTGCTTTGCATTAGCGAAAGTATATAAACACTGCTTCAGTCAATCTCTGGTCTAGCTTGTGAACGTGACACTTGACTTGTGAATTTCCCTGGTATATCAGTTCGTTCTGGACTCTTGGGTGATGATTCTAGAATTTGATAGGCTGAACAAGTTGGTTTTGTCCCTTTGATTTTGAAATTAATCCAACACACTAGCTTCCAGAAGACATACTAGAGCAAATCCGGATCCCGATCCACCTCCAGTGTATGAGAATCCTAATCTGATTTCAAGAATCCTTCATAGAGAAAGTTCCGTGATTCCTCTTTTCAAATTTCATTCATGTCCCGTTGTGTTTGAATATCTTGAAGATATTGAATTTGACGAGCAATTTGATTTGTCGTTGTTTGAGACTAAGTCTGAAAGTGTTATTGGTTCTACTGTCATAAATCCCGAGTTTATCAAGTATCTTGAAATTGAACAAGCTAATAGATCCATTGACAGTTACATCTTGAATATTCAAAACTCCATTGTGGCAAAAAATATTCCTGAGTTTACAGAATCTGCATCTGAAACTCTTGGGCCATCAGCAGTTACGTCCGGTTCACACTGAGCCTTCGTTCATTCCTACTATTCCCGTGCAACCATATATTTCTAATCAAAAATCTGCAGTAATTTCTCCTCCATCCCCACCACATACACCTCGCACATCTACTACTCCTACTCCACCCATTTCTCCAAGACAGATTATAAATCCACCAAGAGCAATGGCTGCTAGATTCGCACCCCTTGTCTTGCCTCAAAACTTGGATGCTATGCCCGCTGATTATCAAAGTAAGATCCCATTGTTTGATGGCACTCCTCAAAGTGTTCTTGCTCAGTTGCAACATATTGACAGAATGGAAGACTTCTTTGATCTTCATGAAATTGATGAAGAAAATGTGACTATGAGATTGTTTGTGCAAAATTTTGGAGGTGAAGTGAGAAAATGGTTCAGAGCTTTGCAGCCTAGAAGTATTGCTACATTGGCTGAGCTGCAGAGACAATTTTTAGATCGGTGGGAAGTAAAGAAAGATCCTCTTCAAATCACTTATGAATATACCAAGATCAAGCGCAATGATGGTGAGTCCGTCCAAGACTATTGTGTTAGATTTAATGTGGTTTATAATGCAATTCCTGATGATTTAAGGCCATCTAAGAAGTCATATTTCCTTAAGTTTCCAGATGGATTTGATCCAGACACGGCCTATTCATTACGAGAAAGATATCCGCCCACCTTGGAGGATATGCAGAAAATTGCGGTGAGTGTTGAGGCAAATTTGAATGACAAGAGAGCTAGATTGAGAGCAGAGAAGAAAGTCATGATAAAGGAAGAAGCTTCTACTTCAGATCAACTACTTTGCAAAGTGGAAAATATGTTTGAAAGAATGACGCTTGATAAGCCCGAACCGCAGATCAGAAATCCCATCTTTTGTGGACAGCAGCAACCACAATTCAGGATCAAACGACGAGAGCAGCGAACACCAGAACCACCGCCACAACAGCAGGTAAAGACTCCTTTACAACAGAATTTTGTTGGCCCAGAATCAGATGATGAAGACAATGTAATAGGAGAATAAAATCACTTTTTTACACCTGATGACATGCCAACCTTTATCACTGAAGATGAGGAGTATGCAGAAAGTTCAGCTGAACAAAAGGATGAGGATTTTATCTTGGCAAATGAGACAGCTCTTGAAGAAGAGTCGGATGAGTATCAGAGAGGTTATATGAATTCTTTGTCCGCCCAGCAGAAGAAATATTCACTTAGAAACATAGATGTGCATATCAACCCAATCCAAAAGAGAAAAAAAGTTGCAGCACCAAAGAATGATGCACCCATTGCACAAAAGAAGGGAAAAGATGTAGTTGATCCTACTACTAGCAAGTCTCCATCAGCAAGTGAAAGATCAAATCAGCCAATTCTATCAAGGGAGAAAGCTGAAAGGAAGGATGCTCCAACAAAAGAGGTAGAAAAAACTTCAGCTTTTAGCTTAGAAGGTGAGATTGCTAAGTTAAAATTTTCCATCCCTTTGACTGAGCTAATGAGAAATAGCAGCTACAAGGGTCAAGTATCTAAAATTTTGAATTTCGATCCAATGTCTGATATGGTGAATGTGGAAGATGATCAACCTGAGTTGATATTTGGGCCAGCATTGGATGGTGGGTCTCCTGATAGTGATGTACCGCCTTTTTATATCAGTCTCAGATTGCATGATTTTGTGTTACATAATGCCATGTTTGATTCTAGAGCTTCTCACAATCTCATGCCGAAGGCGATTATGGAGAAATTGGGATTGGACATCAATCAGAACTATCATGATCTGTATTCTTTTGATTCCAGCAGAGTAATATGCATTGGGCTTATTAAATATTTGGTGGTAAGTTTAGATCAGATTCCTACGAAGAATGTTTTGATGGATGTGGTTGTGGGAGACATACCTCCTAGATTTGGCATTCTTCTTTCCAGATCTTGGGGATTGAAATTGAAGGGAACATTGCAGCTTGATTTCTCCTATGCTACCATTCCTGTGTTCGGTCAGATGATAAAACTATATCGGGAACAGAAGATGAAGTATATGATCACCAGCAAGGAGAAACCGGTAAATCATCCGATTAATTATGTACATACAGATTTAGAGTATTTTGTCTTGTTTTCAGATAGTTTCAATGATGTAGATAGTTAGTTATTTGAAGCAGAAGACATTCCGGAGATCACAGAAAATTTCAGAGAATTTTTGATGAAAGAGAGACAAGAACTTGAGAATTCCGCTGAACAAACAACCTTCCAAAAGCAACAGAAAGTTGAGGGACAACAAGCAGAAATAACAGAGCAAACAAAATTTCAGCACTTGGAAGAAGATGAAGAAGGTTTATGGACTATGGAGTTCGATGGTGCAGTTAGGAGTGATGGTGCTGGAATCGGCATTTGGGTACGCAGTCCTTTTTCCGCCCCAAACAAGGTACCTAGTAATGTGAGAGTTTGTTCTTACAAATTAGCATTTGATTGTTCCAATAATGAGGCAGAATATGAAGCTTTGATTGCTGGTCTGAAAATACTTAGGAAGTTGAATGCTAAGAGGATTGCAGTGTATGGCAACTCCGAGTTGGTAATTAAGAAAGTGAAGGGTGAGTTTCAAGCTAAGCATCCTCGAATGCAGGCTTATCGAAATGTTGTTCTTGATATCTTGAAGTTGTTTTCAGACTATACTTTGACTTGTATCCCTCGTATTCAAAATGGTATTACGGATGCTCTTGCTAAGGCAGCTAGTAATTTGTAGATTCCAATGAACTCAAGTAACAAGTTTGAAATCCATGTGAAACATCGTCCAACTATCCCGGAAAATCAAAGGCATTGGCAAGTATTCCAAGATGATGATGAGATTGATGAGTTTCTGCAAAACAAAGGTAAATTCAAAGAGACTTCAATTGACATGGAGCCTGACGATGGTGAGGCTGATGTGCAAATAAATCAGATGGAAGTGTTGTAGCTGAAAGATAATGTCATTCCTAAAGGTTTGATACCTTTAGAAGAGCTCTTTGATCAAGATGACGTAGCTAGAAATCCAACCTTACGGCCAACTAAAAAGGGAGTTGAAGACGTGAACATTAGGTCTGCTGAGAATCCAAAGATGGTGAAGTTGTCTAAAGCATTGCCACCGGAGGTAAAAGAAAAATATGTGAGTTTGTTGTCTTATTTTGCTGATGTTTTTGCTTGGGACTATTCAGATTTAAAGATGTATGATACCAATATAATTCAGCACACTATTCCTATTAAGCCAAATCAAAAGCCTTTCCAGAAGAAGTTGAGAAGGATAAATCCGAAGTTGCTTCCCTCAATTGAGAAAGAGGTGAATCGATTATACAAGGCTGGTATCATTGTTCCTATAAGATTTTCATATTGCATTTCCAATTTGGTGCTCATTTGCAAAAAGACAGGTGAGATTCGTTTGTGCATTGATTTTAGGAATTTGAACAAGGTTTCTTTGAAAGAAAACTATCCATTTCCCAAAATGGATCACATATTGCAGCGAGTAGTTGGAGCATCTCATATGTCACTACTCGATGGTTATTCCAGGTATAACCAAATTTTGGTCCATGAGGATGATAGAGACAAAACAGTGTTCACCACTCCACGGGGAACTTTCCATTATGCTAAAATTCCTTTCGGTTTGAAAAATGCTGGTGCGACATTTCAGCGTGCAATGGACATGGCATTTGTGAATGAGAAAGATGTTTTCCTAGTTTTGTATCTTGATGATTTGAAAGTCTTTTCCAATTCTGATGAAGAGCACCTTTACCATCTGAAATTTTTTTTTCAGCGATGCAGAAAGCATGGTGTGTCACTCAATCCGAAGAAGAGTTTGTTTTCCATGGATGAGGGCAAACTCCTTGGTCACATTATCTCAAAAGATGGCATCCGTATTGACCCAGCACGAGTTGAAGCTATTCAGAAAATTGATCTTCCTCGGAATAAGAAGGAGATTCAGTCTTTTAATGGTAAGATGAATTTTTTACACCGCTTTGTGCCTAACCTTGCTGAACATCTAAGAGAGATTACCGACATGCTTAAGAAGGATAGTGTAGTAAATTGGTTTGAAGAGGAGGTAAAATATTTCAATCTAGTAAATTTGGTTCTTTCATCAGCTCCGGTTTTGATCAATCCGGATTATACTCAGGATTTTATCTTGTTTTCATTTGCTTCGGAGCATACTATGGCAGCAGTATTAATGCAGAAAAGAGATGGACATGAAAAACCAATTTCTTTTTTCAGCCATACCATAAGAGATGCAGCCCTAAAATATAACATAATTGAGAAGCAAGCTCTTGCTCTTGTGAAAGCATTAAAATATTTTCGAGTATATATTCTGCATTCTCATATTATTTCTTATGTTCCTAACGCTGTCGTAAAGGATGTTTTAGTGAAAACAGATCTGGAAGGGAGACGGGGCAGATGGATTGTAGCCTTGTTGGAGTATGATGTGGAGATAAAGCCCACAAAACTTATCAAAGGAAAAGGGCTGGAAAAGCTAATGGCTGAATCTAATTTACATGCCTTGGACATCAATCTTATTTTTGCTATGTCTGAAGAGAATGAGGAAAGTTCATCAGTTCAGGTATCAGAAATTTTTGTGACATCTCCTTGGTATTCAGATATTGTATATGGGCTTCAAAATTTGTCACCACCACCCGGTATGGCTAGAAACAAAAGTAGAAATCTGAAATTGAAGGCTGCTAGGTTTTGTGTTTTGAATAATTCACTTTATTGGAAAGATCCCGAAGGTGTTTTGTTGAATTGTTTGGTGGAAGAGGAAGCAAAGCGAGTTATGGAGGATTTTCACAGAGGAGATTGTGGCGGTCACATTTTTTGGAAGACAACGGCCAATAATATTTTGAGAGCGGGATATTATTGGCCGAAATTGTTTGCTGATGTGTATAAGACTATCAAAAGCTGCCATGAATGTCAGATTTTTGAAGGAAGGAAGAAATTGCAGCCTTTTCCGCTTAAACCCATTGAGGTGAGTGCTCCTTTTCAGCAGTGGGGTTTGGATTTCATTGGCGAAATTCATCCCACTTCTTCAGGTCAGCATAGATGGATCCTAACAGCGACAGATTATTTCACGAAATGGATTGAAGCAATCCCCACCAGGCAAGCTACGGATTCGGTAATAATTTCTTTCCTTGAGAATAAAATTTTGTCTCGTTTTGGTTGCCCGAATAAGTTGATCACTGATAATGCAACAGCTTTCAAATCAAAAAATATGATTGAGTTTTGTGACAAGTATAAAATCATTTTGGGACACTCAACTACTTATCATCCGCAAGGCAATGAATTGGCAGAGTCTTCCAACAAATCTTTGGTCAACATCATTAAGACGTTGCTGGAAATAAACAAGAAGAGTTGGCATAAGAAGCTGGTCAATGCACTTTGGGCAGATCGAGTGATTCAGAAGAAATCCATTGGTATGTCCCCCTTTGAGTTAGTTTATGGAGTTGATACAGTGTTCCCTACCTCTCTCGCAGTCCCGGTGGTAAAAATTCTATAGGAAGCTGGCAGTGAAGAAGATCATATGCAAAGAAGAATAAATCAAATGATCCATTTGCAGCAGACGAGGGAAGAATTTTTTCAAAACACATTCAAGCTGCAGGAGAGAATCAAGAAAATCTATGACAGAAAAGCAAAGGCGGACAAATTTCAACTGGAAGAAGTGGTGCTGAAATGGGATGCAAGGAACAAAGAAAAGGGTAAGCATGGTAAGTTCGAAAATCTCTGGAGGGGACCCTTTAAAATTTCTGCATATCGAGGTCAGAATGCTTTTCTTCTGAAGGAGATGAACGGGGAATATTGTCCAAGAGGGCCGGTCAATGGTCGGTTGCTCAAGAGGTACCATTTCTAAGATGTTTTCTGTTGATTACACTGTCATTGTACATACCATTTATTTCAGTTTCATCGCAAGTGTGAAATGTGATCTTTAATTCAGTTTGGGGCCCAAAGTGAAGGCTATAATTCTGAAGAAATATTTCAGTTTTGGTTTGAGTTTGTCGAGTCGGTTTTTTCAGTCATTTCAGTTTCAAATTTGAGTCAATTTGAGTCAAATGTTCAGTAAATAAATTAGTCAACAGTCTTGTGTTGATTTGTCAAATTGTGGACTCCATAGCCCAAATGGACGTAATGCACCGTCTCGTTTCCAAAGATCTAGTTCTTTGGAAATTCTGGTGGGAGCTACCATCCCTACTGGAGCCATAATGTTGGGAGTCACTGTTTCATCTCTCCTGAAGAGACTGCAAATCTTTTCGTTGCATTTCATTTAGGTGTCTCATTCACTTCATTCATTGCATTCCATTAGGATCACTCCGCTTTCTGGATTTTGGTTGCTTGTCATCATGTCCCTCATGTCAGGCACTTGGCCATTTGTGTCTCCTGCTCATAAAAATTCACTTTAAAGTCATTCACTGTCTGCTTTGGTCTCTAGTCACAAGAGTCGTCACATTAGTTCAGGTTTCATGTAATTTGTCTTCACATTCTCCAATGCCAATTAAAGCTGTAGAACAAATTTGTCACATTCTTAAATTTCATCGTTATAATGCAAGACCTTGACTTTTATTCAAAACTATGTTTTGAAGAAAAATCGTCATTTCATCTTTTGTAATAAATGCCATGTATATTTTCAAAGTTTTTCAGTTGTCAAAATATTCAGGCGCAACCTTGGTCGCCTTTTCCAAATTCCGTGCCAGTCATCCCTGCAAAAAATTGACAAAATTTTCATCATTCAAGTCAAAAAAGTCAAAATGGAAACAAAAAGAGAGTTTGTATTAAAAAGTGCAAAGTGCCAAATTGGAAACATTAGCAAGTGGGTTATTTCAAAATGAAAATCAAAGTTCATGCCATATAAGATATTTTCACCATTCAAACACTTCATTTGCACACCAAGAGACATCATTGAGCCGAGTCAAAATGTTGGAGGGCGAAACTGTGAGTTTGAAGGCGGATTGTCTGTGAATTCAGTTGCGCAGCGCGTTGGGAGATAGTTGCGACGCACAGAGCTAATCTCCACTGTGTAATTTTGAACTGGTGCGGTGCATACAGTGAGCGCGGCGCACTGGGTTGTGCGCGCGGCGCACAGAGCTACCAAGTGAAATTTCATTACTACTTCCAAAAATTTTCAAAACGACTCAAACTCTTTTGCTCCAAGTAAGTTTGTGCAGCCTTGCCATTGATTTTAGCTTGTGTTTGGTATTGTTTGGAAGGATGAATTTGAAAGTTTGGAGGTTGAAAATATAAACCCTATCTTTTGTCAAAAACTGCTCCTTAGGGTTTGTATTTGAATGTTAAAAGTCTGATTTTTGGTGCCAATTAGTTCAAATCCCATTCCCCATATGTGGTTCTTTTCCTCCTCACTGTCACAATATCATTAATATCCCTCTCCTATTCCCTTGTAATCCCATTATCACTCATTCCCATTATCCCTATCACTCAATCCTTTCATTCCCTATTCTTATCACTCTTCTATATCATTTGTAAAAAATCCCCAAACCCCACCTTCCTAAAACACAGTCAAGTGATTGTTTTCATAGTGTAAGCTTCACTTGATTGAGACATATTTTTCCCACAGTCCACTATACCCACTGTCCTTATTTATCACAGTCCCTTCATTTACAGTCCATTCTTACTTGACATATTTTGGTAATTGAAACAAAGGCACCAATTTGTCATTTTCAACAAACCAGACATACACTTGACATATACCTTGCAACACCATGACAGATACTGAGTCATCAAATGAACAAGACAGTGATTCTACCACAGAGCTACATGCACCGAGAAGGCCTCATAAAGGAGGCAAACATGTGAGGGAGGAGCCCACCTCATTGACTTAGTTGCAGGCCTACCCACTTGCCATGGCATGTTTGCGAGAGCAGTCATGCTATCAGTATTGTGAGAGGATTGCTCAGATTCGGCATCATCAGGAGTTAGCCCGGTTGTTTGTTTTACATTTTCGAGATGGTTAGGTTACTCTCACTGATGTTAATTTCACCTTGACACCAGAAACCAATTCTCAGGAAACAGGAATACCGAATGTGGGTGAAGAGTGGAACAAAAGATAGCATGTGGACAGAGTACATTATGAACCATACATCAGGCCTAGATATGTAAGGTAGCTCAGCAGGGTATTCCCATTCCGGTTTCTGAAGGAATCCTATGTGCCATTGATGACACTCATTATCAGATACTTTAGTTGTGAGGGCTGGTTTTCACGCCTCTATTCATACCACATTAGATTATTGATGCATTTCACGAGAGTGAGGATGATGAACATACCGTATTTCATGTGCCGAAACATCGAGAGGATGACTACTCTTGTGGAGAAGAAGACTCCCGAGCAGCAGTACAACAACATTTATCATTATGTGCTCATCAAGATCATTGTGGTACATCAGCTTGGATTGTAGGGCATTTCTTGGAAAGATTTCATTTCCCCTGACTTCTTCACAGCCCCTCAGCCTCCTTCGGAGATTGTTCACGATGCAGGTGAAACTTCAAATCAGTTTGAAGGTCCTGAGACAGAGCCTATCGGTGTGCCAGTGTATGTCACTTATCAGAGAGGCACGAGAGCATTATTTGCAGCAGCCCGACGAGTACTATCTCCACCCGGGGTGGAAGGGGTCTCGTTGCCGTCATCAGCAGCATAGGTATAGGTACAAGACAAAGGAAAGAGGCCTATGCAGGAGGAGGGCCCTTCAGGAGGCCATGATACTGATTTCGTATTGCTTGATGAATATTTGAGCTCTCCAAGCTCAAAACTGAGGGAGATCATTCAGGAGCAGAAAACTGAGATCGATGTTAGGAATTACTGCAGAAATAAAATATTTACCAAGAGAATAATACACATACAAAACCCAGCAACAAATCACATAAACATAAACACAATTTTTAACCAAGAAAACCCCAAATCTGGGGAAAAACGCATCCTAATGAAATTTCATTAACCATTGGCCAAAAAACCCTGGCCAATCTGGCCAAGTGAGCCTTCACCACTCACCTCCAGGCCTACCTTACAATGAAGTATTCCCAGCCTCTTATAGGCTCTATTACATGTAATACCATGGGCCAAAACCATGGGTGCACAAAACCATGTGCCCCAAAACCACTACTATCTACCCTAGTCAACATTGACTCTACCCCGAGTCATGTTTACCTAACAATTCCCCCCTTAAACTTGACTTGGGGATTATTGACTAAATCCAACCAAACCTACTAAATGAGACAACACCGCTCACTCTAGCTCTTCCCCCCTCAAATTTTTACCTAGGGTAATTGTGAACTTGACATCCCCCCTATCACCTAGGTCTTACCCAGACTTTACTAGTGATTTACCCAGGGGTACGCATGCCATACCAGGTCTTAAAACAGCATGCCCAAAAAATTAACTCCATTATAATAATATTTTTTTGTTTCATTATTGCTCTTTGTACATATGAAATCAATGTCCATATAAAAAGAACCCATCTACCGGATTACATGGGTCACTAGCCTCTGTAACCGCCAGTCCTCTAGGAGTTCTCTTCAGATACATGGTTCATCAATTAATTAATCCACGTGCAAACATCCTCTCATCTCTGAATTTCTCGAACCAACTTCTTATCACTGCTAGTCGCCAGATCTGAGCTATGGCAACACCATTGTTCTCTTTATCCATTGAGAAACCCTCCATGGAATTCCCCATGGAATCAATCAATTGGATATTTCCTATTTCCTAGAAACACCATGCTCCGTATGGCCAGATCTGCAAAAGGCTACATTGATTTCTCCATTCACAAGCCAATAAAACCCTTGGTTGCAAAAGCGTCCCTTTGAAGCCAAATATGGCTCCGATACCATTTTTTAGGAATTACTGAAGAAATAAAATATTTACCAAGAGAATAATACACATACAAAACCCAGCAACAAATGACATAAGCATAAACACAATTTTTAACCAGGAAAACCCCAAATATGGGGAAAAACCCATCCTAATGAAATTTCATTAACCATTGGCCAAAAAACCCTGGCCAACCTGGTCAAGTGAGCCTTCACCACTCACCTCCAGGCCTACCTTACAATGAATTATTCCCAGCCTCTTATAGGCTCCATTACATGTAATACCATGGGCCAAAACCATGGGTGCACAAAACCATGTGCCCCAAAACCACTACTATCTACCCTAGTCAACATTGACTCTACCCCGAGTCATGTTTACCTAACAATCAACACATTGAACAACAAGTTGCAGAGAGCTTAGTGGGTCATAAAATATCTGGAGCAGTGTAAAAATCAGTTGGAGGATCAGCAGATGATCATGGAGTTGCAAAACATCCGTGAGAACCGACAAGTTTCCCAAAGAAGCCCATCCGAGATGACACCTATTGAGCGGGAGATTGAGTCCGATAGAGAGACTTAGCTTGAGAGAGTCAACATTCATCTCTAGAAGTTTTTGGAGAAGGCAAACAAGGAGAAAAAAATGCTCAGACACATGAAGAATCATTATTGGGCACGCACACATGTTTGCAAAGCAAAGATCAAGATCCTGAAAGCGAGGCTGCGGAGGGCACTGAAGCGTCGTAAAAGACATGATAGGCTCCAAATCTTGGCCGAAGCTTCTCTTGATGAGCATAGCATTTGACCAGGGACCTACATCCCTAATTTCAAGGAATTTGGAAAAAAAATTGTTAATTTTGAATTTTTTGGTCACAAATAGGTTTTTCTGCCCGACGCGTAGCGCCACTTGGCGCGCGCTTATGATTGGCAGCTCTTCATGGGGAAAAATTTGCATTTCTAAGTTTTTCATGGAAATTTATGCATGCTCATGGATTAACTAAGGATTTCATCAAATTCTGGGTTGCCTAAAGGGTCAAAAACACTCTAAAATGGTCTTTCTGCCACTTTTTGCACCCACAGGAAGCAGTGTTGGGAGATTTTACTTTTGGAGGGGATAATGGACACCAAATCCAGAAATTCCACTTGGGTTAGAAATTAGACAGGAAGGGCTTTCCAACGAGCTATCAGGACCTAAATTTGGACTTCAGGAAGTGCCACACAATCAGCTCCAAACTTGTGCTATGCATAGAGATTTTCGGCACGGTGCATAGAGAATTTTGGCCTCTTTTTCACTCAACAGCTCAGAATTTCGCCTAGTTTTGACCAGTTTCACCTTTTTATGTAATTCTTGATCTAATTTGATGTAATTTCATGATCATGATGTAATTTTGGCACATTTTTACTTGTTCTAGAAGATTCATTCACCAAAAGGTGAAATGTGAGTGAATGGATCAGTTTCCTAGCATATAGAGGCAAGTTGTTTTATGGCCTATTTTCTAGTTCCTAGTTTAGATATGGTTGAGACAGCTCCTAGAATGATGAGATCGACCCATAGAGACATGGGAATTGGTTAGTCTTGTCTATATGATGTATTTTCTCAGTCATTTTCAGTGTTGGACATTTGGGATTGCTAGCACTTCATTGTACATTTCACTCTGCAATTTTGGCAAAGGAATAGACCAGGGTTTGCAGCCCTCTTTGGGATCCTTGTGTATCTGTGTTTTGATGTTTTTTTCCTCTATGTATTTGTAATTTCACTGAACAAACAAGTTATAACGGTAGAATTCATTCGTTTGCTTTTCTCTGCCATCATTTTTGTTTAGTTTTTCATGTTTTCATCTGTTTGAGGAGGACTCTGGAGACCCTCTTTCCCTCTTCAGCTCCTCACCGGTCTGATCCATCCATTCACTCAATCTAAAGCATTAAAACTATTTCCTTCCTTGCCCCAATCATAATTCTGCAAAAACTAGGCCTAATCCATGCACCCAAAACTGCCTTTCCCTTTGATCCAACAAAAAACCCCAAAAAACACAATCAAACTCCTTCACTTATATACCTAGCCTAAAATTAGCTTTTATTTCAGTCATCTCAAGCCCTATTGATTAGTTTTCGCTGAGATTGACCCGGAGAGAGCCCTCTCCTCTTCTGGTAGGGCTAGCTACTAAATTGAGTGTGGTTTGATGTTACCCTAAACTCTGCCTTCCTTCAGCCTGAGATAGATTTAGGAAATAACAGAGTGCATCCTTTTCATGTTTCATGCTTAAAGAAGGTTATAGGTGAAAATATTCCAGTTCAAACAATATTTCCAAAACTTGATGAGGAAGGAAAAACCGTATTGGAACCTGAAGCAGTCGCGGAAACAAGAACTCGACAGCTACGAAATTGATCAATTTTAAAGTATCTCATCAAGTGCAAGAACTTACCCACTGAAGATTCTACATGGGAAGATGAGAATTTTATACAGAAGCACCCAGAGCTACTGAAGCGTTGAGGTCAACACTTTTTTGAAGGAGAGGGGCATGTTAGGTCCCTATATTACTAGTGTAGTCCCTTATTGTTGTTAGTGCAACCTCCTTATTGTTATTATTGTACCCCTGTAACCCCCATATTGTTATTATTGTGCCCTTAAATTATTATTGTTAGGTCGGCTAGGATTACATTGTGGCCCCATGGACTCCTATATATAGAAAGGAGGCTTTGTAGTTTGTATCATCCAAGAATTGTTCATTCATGTAATGTATTGGAGGTTTCCCCCTCGAAGTGGCTTATTTCTAAGGTGTTGATATCTCTTTTCTTCTATTTTTTGAGTTGGTTTCACAACAAATCATTTTTGAAAAAATAATCAAAAGAAGCAAAGGGAAGTTGTTGATTCTAAAGATGAAGAACAAAGAGCTAATAAGAGGTCTATATTGAATGAAGAAATACCAAGCACCCAGACTATTTTTCTTCTTTAATTAGGAGATGCTCAAAATGCACCAACTTCACCGTCGAGACATGGGGATGCTCAGGATCAAGTTCCTTTAATCAAGCAAGTTTTTTCTCAAATTGGAGAAAAGAATTAGAAGATTAAATCTAGTATGGAGGCTCAAGCTGAGTATCAAATTACTCCTGAACAAACTAGATTTTTTACTACTATGGAGTTAGAAAGGGACCAGTTTAAGATTTCTTTGTGTCACCCATCTGAAATGATAGTAGGGTAATCCAACAATTTTAAGACTGTTAATTTAATTTTAGATGTGAACAAGATCCCTTTACTTGACAAAGTTAATTTTCATATACATACAAGCCAATTGATTGTTAATGACCTAACAAAAACTAGGGTAATTGCTCATCAGGCAGAAAATATGTTAGGAAAAGTAATCAAACAGTTAAAATTAGAGAATGCTAATGTGAGGGCTCTTTCAACTCAGAATGAAGAGTTGAAGAAGATAATTGTATAAATTGGAGTGGATGCTGTTGACTATATTAGCCCCTCCATTATGTTTCTTGGCCTGTTGTCCCGTTTGAATCTGTTAAAAACCCCCGTCGTGGCCTAAGACCTTCGTCTCCTGCCTACTGTTGCCACCTTTCATTCCTAAAACCGTATTCAAAATGGCCAAAAAACCCATATTCAAAATTATATCGGGCCCAGCCCCTTCAGTCTTAGCCCCAGCACCTATTCCTTTCACATGACCTGGCCCCGAGACCAAACGCTAAATACGAAGGCGCTTGCCGTGTACGGCTATCGGGCGTGTTCTCAGCCACACAATCAAACATAGATCGACGGTCCGCAGCCTATCCCTATCTGGTGGTCCCCGCCGCGCCTTACCCTGAAAACCACTGTTTAAATAAATTGTTTTCCCTGCACCACTTTTGAACAGCTTGCGGTTTTCCGCAAATCGCAGCGATTCCACACGCTGCGTGACAAGTGTCCCTGGCCACTGTTATAATACCGCCCTATTTCGCGCATTATCTCCCAGGCAAAGTCATGCAGCGAAATTCATATAAGCCGTCCGATCTCGAGCGTTCGATCCAACGGCTCCTGTTCTCCAAAGTCGTGCAACTTTTAGTTCCCGTCCATATCGCCCCTGGCCCACCATCACACCCCTCCCGACGCAGTTTAAACTGTTGATCTCATTCTAAGATTGGACGGTCATGATCTGCCCATCCCTCGCTGTTGACCAAACCCTGTAGTCTGTCCTCCACATCGTACATTCCACATGTACGCCACGTCTCCCTTCCATCATCCATATATTCCATCCATTTGTCTTTTTAATGTTCTGCGTCCACAGCTCTCACCAGTCTATCCTCCACAGCTTCACCACAGTTTTCCACCACCCTGTATGGTTTCATCGTTCCGCCATGGCCTCACCACCACCTTCGTTGACTCTGCCACAACCACCTTCCCCGTGTCTCGTTTTATTTAACACCTTTGTGGGTTTTGCAGGTTTCAGCGATGAGAAATTACCATAATTTACAGCCTCTGTTGTAAAACTCAAGGACGTGTCAAAGGACTAGTTATCAAATGCATAATTTATGAGAAAAATCTTGGGCAGTTGTTGATGACACGACATCCATTAAAGAAGCAGGGTAGAAAATTTGTCGAACCCTCCAGAGCAATCCAAAGGGCAGATTTTTGCAGATGGTGATATTAATGCTGCGGCAAATAAGAATCAGTGGGGAATCCAGCTCTTCATTATTCAGCCTTGAAGAATTCAAGTCTCAATTCAAGTATTTAAAGGCAGAGGGTACAATGTACAGAAATCAATGCTCTCAAGGTATTATTTCAGCCGAATTTTCCTCAGGAAGGTACAAAAATGTTACATATTTTATTCTTCATGTCTTATCCCTGCAGAAATTGGCACCTACAACATTTAATTCATGAAGTCGGCCTCAGATTACCTATAGCACAGCATATTAATTAAGCAGTATGGGCGCGAAATGTTTCCGCCATTTTGTTTTAATGAAACAATTAATCTTTTTCACCTACCTCTTTTATTAGTTTCTCTACTCCCTCTTCTATAAAAGGGAGGAAGAAAGACATTGTAAGGGTTCCAGACTTGTATCAGAAAATTGTGCAGTGAAAGGCACGTTTGTATACATTTTGTAAATCTTCTATATGAAGGCTCAGAGCCCGTAGGGTCTCAGTGAGGAGGAGTTCTATCTGTAATGAGGATTCTGGTCTTTGATATTTCATAGTATGTAACTTTCTCTTATGTGATTAATACAACATTTCATTTCATATATCTTCTTGTATCATGTACTGGAATGCGAGTGGCTCACTGATTTTAGATAAGGATTCACCCTAGTTGATGCCCATACTTGGATCAGTCAAGCGCTTTAAATATGGCTCAGGCATGATATACTGTTTCATGTTCATTTCATCCATCTTTCTGCTATATTAGTTGCTTTGGGAGGGTGCTTTTAAAACGCCATTGTCATGTATGGATTCTTAGATTGATAAGCCCATGCATGGTTCTGTTGTGTATCTGGGTATCAAACCAAAGTTAACTAATATCTTCTTATATTTCTTTCACTACATACACCTTCTGATACTTGATTTCTGTGGCATATTATTTGAATCGGCCCTCTTTACAGTAAATTGTCTCTTAACTGTCTGATGCTTTTGTGTTGGAGTTGTGCATCTTGCCTCTGCCACATTACTTTTCCTGTGGCAGTTTCTGTAAGTCCTGGTCCCATTTAAATCAATTTCCTTGTTTTACAAGAGATAGCAGGAGAACCTTTTGGATTGACACCCAAGTTGTATTATGTGCTCCTTGCTATGATAAGATGTCCTAGGCACTGGTCTATGGCAACTCTAGGCTGTCTCTAGGAGTGACAATTTATGTCGACAACATATTTCTGGCGCCGTTGCCGGGGATCGAATTTAAGAAAATCATTATCCCTCGGCCTCGACAAATCATATTCACTCTCTAACCAGGTGAGCACAGAGAGTTGAAGAGTTGTATATCTCTCACCTTGGCAACTCCACTGTTATTTCTTTGATAAATCTGTTTGTAGTCCTGGCTCCTCATAAGCCACATCTGAGGTCAGACACATCACAGTCAAAAACACCTTCTGTATCTGACCCTGAGAAGATCATTCATAGAAGAGGTTGGAAATAAAAGAAGTCGGTCCGTGCTGAAATCCCTGAATATTCTGTAGAAGATTATCCATCCTCTTCTTCTCAAGAAATCCAAGTAGAAAATCCTGACTCCACTAAGGAAAATCCTGAACAGTACTCAGATAGCCCACCCCGGGGAAGTGCTAGAACTAAAAAGAACTTTCATCCTACCCCTGAGGCTGAGGAAGTTAAAGAAGTTACAGAAGTAGCCCCTGTTAATCGTGAATTGTTTCCATCTACACCATAGGTTGCTGTACAGTATACTCTTGTTGTTATTCATACTCCACTTCCGCCTCTTCCTCCCTTTGTACATCATATTGTTGCACAAGCCCCACCTCCTCCAATGGCTAATGTTCCAACTTTTTTGTTAAACAAATATGCTCCCCTGGAATTACATCAAGTGCCGAATGATATGCCACAGGATTATTTGAATATCTTGCCCAGATTCACTGGGGAAAATGAAATAGATGCTCAGAAACATCTTGAGACCTTCTGCTCTTTTGCAGAGAACTTTAATGTATAATATTTGGATGTAGTCTTAAGATTATTTGTGCAATCTCTAGACGGTGAAGCCAAAAAATGGTTCAAAATATTAGGAAACCATTCCATAACCACTTGGGACGATATGGAAAATACCTTTCTCAGGAAATGGGGAGAGAAGAAAGATCATGGACAGTGTCTTACCGAGTTCAATACACTTAAGAAGAAACATAATGAAGGGGTGTCAGAATTTATCAAAAGATTTAATAAGTTATATCTAAATCTCCCTGCATATATGAAGCCTCATCTGAATGCTGCCAAATTTGTTTTCATAGCAGCCTTTGACTCAGATTTTGGTTTCTCTCTCAAAGAAAGAAATCCTGCCACCCTAGATGATGCTCAGTCAGATGCTCTTGAGCTGGAAGTAAATTTCGCCTCCACTAGAAAATTAAAAGGGAAAGCTGAACAAGATACCAGAAGAAGGGGTAAGGAGGAAGTATCTACTTCTAATCAGGATAAGGATTCAGATAGGATTGAAGAAATGAGAAAAATGATTAAGAATCTCTCTAATAAACTGGTCAAGCTTGAATTGGAGACCAATAATGCAGCCCCCAAGAATTTCTATAATGCTCCTAATAAAGGTTA
Source organism: Pinus albicaulis (assembly GCA_034641835.2). Classification (NCBI taxonomy): domain Eukaryota; kingdom Viridiplantae; phylum Streptophyta; class Pinopsida; order Pinales; family Pinaceae; genus Pinus; species Pinus albicaulis. The sequence continues at coordinate 126,168 of JAXQQM020079887.1, read as the reverse complement.
CAATCCTCAGTATAGAAATCCACCACTGCAAATATTTCCAAGGGAAGCAAAGGAGCAATAAGATCAAGTCCCACATCCATTATACCTGGAAGGCCCAGTAGATGACTCCACCGAAGATGCTGCTTATGAACTGCAAGATGAAAACCTCGCTTTCTCTAACAATGATGAAGTAGAATGTCCGTTGCACGAAGAAGAAGAAGAGATCAGAGACACAGAAGATGCAGAAATTGATCATTACTGCAAACAGTTTAATGATTTCATGCAAGCACATTTTAATAGAAAATATGATCTCAGATCTTCCAGGAAGAGGACTCGAACTCAGGATCAAGAAGAAGAGCCTCCCCAGAAAGAATCATCTGCTAAAAAAGAACCAACAGTGCAGAAAGTTACAAAAAAAGGTAGGAGTCCTCTAAACAAACCTTTGCAGTCTAATGATCAAACTCCTTCTTCCTCAAAAGTAGTCACTCCTCCTAATGCTGAGTCTGTATCAAAAGAAGTTAAGCCTCCAGTTGAAAATACAGAGTCAAAAGAAGTTGTAATAGAAAAGTCTCCTCATGCTTTCAATCTGCAAAAAGAACTTGAGAAAGTTAAAATTCCAGTCCCCTTGACTGAGCTGTTGAAACAACCTGCATATCAGTCTTAAGTTACTTCTTTCATGTTCCCTCCTGAAGCACCAATAATCCTAGATAGTCTTAATCTTCAAGAAGAAAGACCCATGGTAGTCTTTGGCCCACATGTCAAGGAGATAGACCCCTCTACTCCTCCTTTCTATGTGTCTCTAGTTATTCATGACTTGTTGTTACACAATTGTATGTTAGATTCTGGAGCTTCCCATAATCTTATGCCTTTGTCAGTCATGGAGCAACTAGGTTTACAAATCACTCACCCATACAAAGACCTCTATTCATTTGATTCCAAAAGAGTTAAGTGTCTAGGGATGATTAAAGATTTAGTGGTCAACCTGGCCCAAATTCCAGCAAAAAGTGTAGTAATGGACATTGTGGTGGCTGACATCCCAGCCCGCTTTGGCATGCTGTTATCAAGGTCCTGGGGAAAAAAAATTGGTGGGTCACTCAAATTGGACTTAACATATGCCACTATTCCAATTTTTGGTGGTCAGGAGAGAAGGTTATATAGAGAAACAAGGTTTGTCAAAATGGTAACTAAAGCTGACAGCTCAGAGAACTCACCAATCTACAGCAAAGAAGGAGATTTCTCATGTTTAATGTTAGAAGAAGATCAAGAATATGCTCATGAGCCATCCTTCTGTCAAGTCAAAACTGAACAGCCTTTAGAAGACCATGAAGCAGGAATCTGGACTTTACATTTTGATGGGGCAAATTCAAGAGAAGGTAATGGGGCTGGAGTATTATTAATCTCCCCTACAGGAAAATGGGTCCCACTGTCTTTTAAATTGGAATATGAAGCTACTAATAATGTGGTTGAATATGAAGCACTGCTACTGGGATTACAAACAGCTAGGAGCATGGGTATACAATGTTTAAAAGTTCTAGGAGACTCTGAGCTGGTGGTCAGACAGGTCAGAAATCAATGTCAAACTAAACATCCTCGGCTAAGAACTTATAGAAATGAATTATGGGACATGGTGGAGAACTTCTTTTTGGCATTCAATATCCAATTCATGCCCCGAGAACAAAATAGAATGGCAGATTCTCTTGCTGTAGCTGTCAGTACATTCCGTCCCCCTCAGAACCCTCTCTTGAGGTATGAAGTCGAGGTACGTTATAGACCATCAATCCCTGACAATATCAAGCATTGGCAGGTGTTTGAGGATGATGAGCATATGAAGAAATTCCTGGAAACAGTGGGAGAATTCTCTAATATGGAGATTGATGATTGTGAAGAATATGAGGCTGAAGATGTTTTAGAAAATAAATGGGAAGAGAAAGTGGCAGGAAATAAAGTGCTGCAGCTGAAAGGAAATGTCATCCCCAGAGGGTTGGTGCCCCTAGAAATATTATTTGATAAAAATGATGTCCCTTTCCAGCCTAGTAAAGTAATAGAAGAAGATCAAGTGGAGGGTCTAAATCTGGGTACCAATGTTGAGCCCAAAATTGTCAAATTATCCAAGATGGTCCCAGAGGAATATAAGGAAAAATACCTGAAATTATTTCAATCATATAAGGATGTATTTGCATGGTCCTATCAAGACCTTAAAAATTTTGATATTAGCATAATGCAGCATAAAATTCCTCTGAGGGAAGATGCAAAACCTTATAAGCAGAAGCTTAGGCAGATAAATCCTCTACTACTTCCCTCCATTGAAAAAGAAATCAAGAAGTTGCTAAAGGCCAAAATAATTGTGCCATTAAGGTATTCAGAATGGGTTGCTAACTTGGTCCCTATTCGAAAGAAGAATGGAGAAATAAGGCTATGTGTGGATTTCAGGAATTTAAACAGAGCATCTTTAAAGGATAATTACCCACTGCCCAAGATGGACCACATCCTGCAGAAAGTGGTTGGAGCCTCTAGAATTTCAATGATGGATGGTTTCTCCGGCTATAACCAGGTGGCTGTGTTTCCAGAGGATCAGAAGAAAACTGCATTCACCACACCATGGGGTACATTCATGTATGCCAGGATGCCTTTTGGACTGATTAATGCAGGGGCCACTTTTCAAAGGGCTATGGACATTGCTTTTGTAGGGGAACAGGATAAATTTTTGGTGGTCTACCTTGATGATATTACAGTGTTTTCAAAAAATGATGCTGAGCACATTGAGCATTTAAGAAGAACTTTTGAAAAATTCAGAAGGTATGGTCTTTCTCTAAATCCACAAAAGTCTTTATTTGCATTAGAGGAAGGAAAACTTTTGGGACATATTGTAACTAGAGACGGGGTGAGAATAGATCCCAAAAGAGTAGAGGTGATAAATAGTATTCCTCTCCGCAGAAATAAGAAGGAAGTGCAAGTGTTTTTGGGACGAATAAATTTTCTGAGAAGATTCATCCCTAACTATTCTGAGATAGTTAGGCATATAACAGATAAGCTAAAGAAGAATAATGAGGTGAAATGGTCACAAGAATCATGGGAGGCCTTTGCTAGAATTAAAGCCGCATTTGTTGAAGCTCCTGTACTAGCTGGACCGGATTATGCAAAGCCATTTATGATATTTTCTTTTGCTTCACCTCATACAGTAGCTGGAGTGTCATTACAGAAAAATGAAGAAGGATATGAGCAGCCTATTTCCTTCTTCAGTCAGGTTCTCCATGATGCAGAACTAAAGTATAATATATTGGAGAAGCAAGCCTATGCCCTAGTGAAAACCCTTAAATCTTTTCGCATGTATGTTTTGCAGTCCCACATTACTGCATATGTCCCAACAGCAACTGTTAAATACATTCTTGTTCAGGGAGACAGTGAAGGGAAAAGAGGGAGATGGATTGCAAAAATACAGGAGTATGACCTGGATATTCGCCCTACTAAGCTGATAAAAGGACAGGGACTAGCAAGGATCTTATCTGAATCAAACTACAGGCTCTGGGCATAAATTTGTCCATGGTAGAAAATGAAGAATCTGAAAAAGAAAAAGAGCAGCAAGGTCTAGAGATGGCTACTCAGAAAGTACACTTAAAATATCTCACCAGTCCTTGGTACAAGGAAATAGTTGAATATATTTTGACACTCAGCTGTCCTCCAAGTTGTGATAAAACAAAATACAGGGCATTAAGATTAAAATCACAAAAGTATATAGTGTCAAATGGACAGCTGTATTGGAGAGATCCTTCAGGTATACTACTATTATGCCTCACAAAAAATGAAGTGGAAAATATAATGATGGAATTCCATGAAGGAATATGTGGAGGGAATTACAGTTGGAGGGCCACAGCTCATAAAATCTTAAAGGCCAGTTTCTACTAGCCAAAGTTATTTGGAGATGTTTTTACCTGGGTCAGAGCATGTGATAAGTGTCAAAAGTTTGCTGAGAGACAAAAGCTGGCAGCTCTGCCCTTGATTCCTCTTCATGTAAATGAACCATTTGGGTAGTGGGGAATATATTTTATAGGTGAAATACATCCCCCATCGAGTGGACAACATAAATGGATATTAACAGCCACAGATTATTTTACAAAATGGGTGGAAGCCATACCTGCAAGGAATGCTACTGACACTGTCATCATAAAGTTCATGGAAGAAAACATTATATCCAGGTTTGGTTGTCCTGCTAGAATAGTGACTGATAATGCACAGGCCTTCAAGTCTGCAAAATTTGTAAATTTCTGCCAGCAGTATAATATTACTTTGAATCACTCCACAGCTTATTACCCATAGGGAAATGGCTTGGCAGAATCTTCCAACAAAACTTTGGTAAGGGCCTTGAAGAAGACTATAAATGAGAATCAGAAAAATTGGGATTCCCAATTGAAGTTTTCTCTATGGGAAAATAGAATCACCAGCAAGAGAGCAACTGGGAAATCTCCATATGAGTTGGTATATGGACGAGCAGCAGTGTTTCCTGTGCAGCTGGTCGTACCAGTGGCACGTTTCATGCAAGAAAGTCAGGAAGAACCTGATGATATGATCAGGAGAATCAATCAGTTGGTGGAATTAGAGGAAACGCAGAACCAAGTGAACCAGAGATTAGTTGAATATCAGGAAAAAATGAAACATATATTCGATCAGCATTCAAAAGACAGGAAATTGCAGATTGGAGATCTAGTGCTCAGATGGGATGTCCGAAGGGCTGAAAAAGGAAAGAATGCTAAGTTTGACCCTCTCTGGTTCTGCCCATTTAAAATCGTGGAACAGGGAGGCAATAACACGTTTATATTGGAGAATTTACAGGGTGATGTGCTGGATGCCCCTATAAACGGCCAATTTTTGAAGCCCTACTTCCAATTCTGATTCAGGTCGAGGTGGCCTGATTGTATCATATTGTATATTATTTTTTGTTTTATTGTTGTCTGAATGGTACGAGTGTCATAATGAATCATGAAGGGGACAGGTTTTTGAGAGCAGAGTCCACAGGGTTTACATAAGATTATGATCAGGAGGTCTGCAGGTTCTCGACACGTCCAGGGATGAACGTGCCATCCCCAGATGGAGCCGATGTTGACTATATTAGCCCTTCCATTATGTTTCTTGGCCTGCTGTCCCGTTTGAATCTGTTAAAAACCCCCATCGTGGCCTAAAACCTTCGTCTCCTGCCTACCGTTGCCACCTTTCATTCCTAAAACCGTATTCAAAATGGCCAAAAAACCCATATTCAAAATGATATCGGGCCCAGCCCCTTCAGTCTTAGCCCCAGCACCTATTCCTTTCACACGGCCTGGCCTTGAGACCAAACGCTAAATCTGAAGGCGCTTGCCGTGTACGGCTATCGGGCATGTTCTCAGCCACACGATCAAACATAGATCGACGATCCGCAGCCTGTCCCTATCTGGTGGTCCCCGCCGCGCCTTACCCTGAAAACCACCGTTTATATAAGCTGTTTTCCTCGCACCACTTTTGAAGGGCTAGCGGTTTTCAGCAAATCGCAGCGATTCCACATGCTGCGTGACAAGTGTCCCTGGCCACTGTTCTAATACCGCCCTATTTCGCGCATTAACTCCCAGGCAAAATCATGCAGCGAAATTCATATAAGCCGTTCGATCTCGAGCGTTCGATCCAACGGCTCCTGTTCTCCAAAGTCGTGCAGCTTTTAGTTCCTGTCCATATCACCCCTGGCCCACCATCACACCCCTCCCGACGCAATTTAAACCGTTGATCTCGTTCTAAGATTGGACGGTCATGATCTTCCCATCCCTCGCTGTTGACCAAACCCCGTAGTCTGTCCTCCATGTCACAAATTCCACATGTACGGCACGTCTCCCTTCCATCATCCATATATTCCATCCATTTGTCTTTTTAATGTTCTACGTCCACAGCTCTCACCAGTCTATCCTCCACAGTTTCACCACAGTTTTCCACCACCCTGTATGGTTTCATCATTCCGCCATGGCCTCACCACCACCTTCGTTGACTCCGCCACATCCACCTTCCCCGTGTCTCATTTTATTTAACACCTTTGTGGGTTTTGCAGGTTTCAGCGACGAGAAATTACCATAATTTACAGCCTCCGTTGTAAAACTCAAGGACGTGTCAAAGGACCGGTTATCAAATGCATAATTCATGAGAAAAATCTTGGGCAGTTGTTGATGACACAACATCCATTAAAGAAGCAGGGTAGAAAATTTGTCGAACCCTCCAGAGCAATCCAGAGGGCAGATTTTTGCAGATGGTGATTTTAATGCTGCAGCAAATAAGAATCAGTGGGGAATCCAGCTCTTCATTATTCAGCCTTGAAGAATTCAAGTCTCAATTCAAGTATTTAAAGGCGGAGGGTACAATGTACAGAAATCAATGCTCTCAAGGTATTATTTCAGACGAATTTTCCTTAGGAAGGTACAAGAATGTTACATATTTTATTCTTCATGTCTTATCCCTGCAGAAATTGGCACCTACAACATTTACTTCATGAAGTCGGCCTCAGAGTACCTATAGCACAACATATTAATTAAGCAGTATGAGTGCGAAATGTTTCCGCCATTTTGTTTTAATGAAACAATTAATTGTTTTCACCTACCTCTTTTATTAGTTTCTATACTCCCTCTTCTATAAAAGGGAGGAAGAAAGACATTGTAAGGGTTCCAGACTTGTATCAGAAAATTGTGCAGTGAAAGGCATGTTTGTATACATTTTTTAGATCTTATGTATGAAGGCTCAGAGCCCGTAGGGTCTCAGTGAGGAGGAGTTCTATCTGTAATGAGGATTTTGGTCTTTGATATTTCACAGTATGTAACTTTCTCTTATGTGATTAATACAACATTTCATTACATATATCTTTTTGTATCATGTACTGGAATGCGAGTGGCTCATTGATTTTAGGTAAGGATTCACCCTAGTTGATGCCCATACTTGGATCAATCAAGCGCTTTAAATATGACTCAGGCATGATATATCGTTTCATGTTCATTTCATCCATCTTTCTGCTATATTAGTTTCTTTGGGAGGGTGCTTTTAAAACACCATTGTCATGTATGGATTCTTAGATTGATAAGCCCATGCATGGTTCTATTGTGTATCTGGGTATCAGACCAAAGTTAACTAATATCTTCTTATATTTCTTTCACTACATACACCTTCTTATACTTGATTTCTGTGGCATATTATTTGAATCGGCCCTCTTTATAGTAAATTGTCTCTTAACTGTCTGATGCTTTTGTGTTGGAGTTTTGCATCTTGCCTCTGCAACATTACTTTCCCTGTGGTAGTTTCTGTAAGTCCTGGTCCCATTTAAATCAATTTCCTTGTTTTACAAGAGATAGCAGGAGAACCTTTTGGATTGACACCCAAGTTGTATTATGTGCTCCTTGATATGATAAGATGTCCTAGGAACTGGTCTATGGAAACTCTAGGCTGTCTCTAGGAGTGACAATTTATGTCCACAACAGATGCCAATGATAAATCAGTTGTATAGAATTTGTTACAAAGTGCTGAGTCAGAGATCAACTTATTGAAGAAGATGTTAAAGTTGGCTACTGGAGAACACCCAATGGCAGCAAAGGTAGCAGAGGTAGAGAAGGAAAAAGAGAGTCTTTTACAACAGTTGTTGTAGAAAGGGGAGGATATTTCTAAGTTAAATGAGTATGTACTTAACGTCTAATGTCAAATTGAATCTAATTCTTGCACCATATTCATGTCATCTGGATCTGATGATCCAGCAGCAATATTTTCCCAGTTAAACACTTTCCCCAGCTAAGCGCATAGTTAAAAATGGAAGAAATTGATCTTAATAAGACTGAGAGAGATCTTGATACAGTGGTGAAGATAATGCAGGCCAAAGAAGGATAAGTCAATAAGTATAAATAATATTACCATACAGCTTTCGATGAAATGAAGAGTCTTAAAGAAAAGCTGAAAGGAAACATAACTCTAATTCAAGACAAGGATATTGTATGGAATGAAATCATTAAAGTCATGAAAAAAACGTGGGAGTCCTTGATTTAAAGGAACTTGTTGTGGCTGACAAACAGAATACTCTTAACAGAGCTTTATGGACAAAGAAATCCATTGATTTTATCAATTCAAAGACAAATCATGAGCTGGAGGAAAATGAAATCAGAGACAGGGCATTGTGTGTTCTAGAGATAAATAAGTTGATTGTGAAAAATGCTTGTAGGAAGTCAGCAGAGAAGAATTTAACAGAAATTAAATAGGTTGTGAATAGATTTGATAACATATTTGACAAAAGGAGCAGAGAAGGGCTGCCATCATGCTGGGATTTGAGAGGCAGTCTTCTATAATGGGATTCATATGAGCCACTGTTAGTGCCGGAAAAGAGTAAGATCGATATTACCCATGAGAAAACTGCAATCCTAAAAGGAGCTACATTTGTTAATTTCTTACAGAGGAATTTTCAATTATTATGGATGGTATAGACTTTGTTCACAGAAAGACCTACTTTCAATAGGATCACTGCCTTGAGATTAGAATATCACAAGTTGGTCAATTCTCCCAAGCTAACATTGAAATCTGGAATAAGTGAAGAGCATGGATGACTGATTCAACTGGTGACACCTCAGCATCTCAGAAGGACACATTAGCAAATTCGGAAAACACAGTGACAACCAATCAAATCCAGATTCAACAAATGTATTGATGCTTTAGTTTTATTTATCTTTTTGTTAAAATATCGATGTTGTAATGGAGTTTTTAATTGCGATGTAATATATAGTTTACACAATTCTAGGTAGTTTGATTAGTTAATAATAGTTCCAGTAGTTACAAATTGCTTTTGTATGTATTTAAATAAATGAGAAAGCAAGAGGAGGATTCTGAGTTTTGGACCTCTTGATGACTGCAAATTTTGTACTTAATTTTCTGAGAAATGAATGAAAGAAGATCAAGTTTATTGCACCTGTTGATGTTGATTTGTCCTTCCAGTTTCATTATTTGTTTATTATTCTTTGAATGAAGTGAAGTAATGTAGTTGTGGGTCTCTTTATTACATCTTTAAGTAAGAGTTAAATAACGTTAATATGCGCTCCTTCACTACAAATATTCTATCTACATAAAGTTCTTCTAAGATTTAAAGTGGTAGATTCTGTTTCTCAGCATATGTTTTTGAGTTTCCCTTCCGGTTCTTCTTTTCATTCAAATATCAGCAGTTAATGGCATTTGAAGTCTTTCATTATATAAGATTATTGACGGTATTAAAGAAATAATTTCCAAAGGTATTAAACAGAGACCATCTGATATCACAATTTTGTGAAATACATTTATAAAATGTCTTAACTACTGATTCCTTACCACAACAAAGGGATTGTCTCTTGAGATACAACAAAATTCATGGAGAAAAGAAATCACTAAGCTAGATTTTTTTTAGTACACCACGAAACCAAGATCAAATTGATGGTAATTTTGAAGACATATTTAGAGAATACAATAATAATTGTTTGTAATGTTCCATCCACCTTCTAGATAATCATGAACAATATTTTAAAATCTTTCTTACACAAACTATGGCCAAAAACCCATGTCTACATAATCCTTTGTACAAGGCATATCCAAGGTTCAAGAAATGGAAAGAAGGATTCACATCAAAGAAATCATTATCAATACCCTCAAGGACAAGTAGATTATGGCACATCATTTATGAAACAACAAGCTTATTTAAATCACTCCAAACATTATTTTTCCAAATGGAATCAAATTTTTCTTCACTTGTATCCTTATAAATAGACATAACTCAAATAAAGTACCCCAAAATTTGACTCCTAAGCTTTATGGTCCTTATTAGATCATACAATACATTGGTCGGGTTACCTACAATTTAGATCTCCCATCCCACTCCAAGGATCAACCAACCTTTCATATCTCATGTTTGAAGAAGGTTGTGAGATCAAATTGCAAAGTGTATAACAACTTACCAAAACTCAACAACGAAGGTTCTATTTGGCTCTAACAAGAAGGTGTTTTGGATACCAATGCAAAATCAAGGAAGTATTAATCCAGTGAAAAGAGAAGATGTCACATGGAAACTAGTAGCAATTTTACAACAATTTTGTCATCTTCAACCTTGAGGAAAACACTTTTTTGAAAGGAAAGGGGGTGTTGGGGTCCTACCCTAACCCCCTTATTTAAATATTTTATTAATGTTTGAAGTTACCTTCCTTGAGTAAGGCCCATCAAATAGTTATTTGATATGAATCATTGTCAAAAGGGCCCTCTTTATCAATGAAGCCCAAATTAGTTAGTCAACCGTCATTTTAAGTGCGCCCATAGGTAGTTAAGATTCTCTAAGGATCACTATATGCTAATTGGAGGGTTATATAATGTTTTATCAATAGTTGTTATTGTATTTGGAGCAATGCTATTGGAGATTGTCTCCTTGAAGAAACAAATGAACATAATTCTCAACTTTTTATCATAAAAGAAATATTTGTTAGAGCTTCTCTCTTTTTTGTTTTGTCTTCTTTGATTTTGCACTGCATTTTATATTTCTGATGCTTGGGATTAAGTATACTAAATATATCTAGTAATCTACCCTCAGCTTAATATTATACTATACATAAACAATTATAATATTAATACAAAATTTAATTTAAAAAACCTTAGAAATAAAATGTTTATTCACAATTTATAGAAGAATACTTCTAATTACCTTTCCATCTCCTAAATTTTGATAACTTATTTAAGACATCTTTCCAATTAAAAAATATATCATAACACTTTTCATAAAAAAAATTATACCTAAATTTATATATATAATTAATTTTTCATTCTAAAAAAAATTCCTCAAATTTATTTGTTTCCTTTTTTTTTTTTTCTCAATATTTGTTTTTCTTATTAATTTTCTTCATGAAAAAATTTTCCCCCATATTTATTTGTTTCCTCAATATTTATTTTGCTTATTAATTTTCATCATGAAAATCTTCTTCTCTTTTTTAAAACTATCTTAATTTTGCCCGTCCAAACCATGCTCTATATTCTAAGCAAAATTAGAACACTCCCTTAATACTTATATCGTGGGGAAAAATACAATCCCATAATACTACATAAGTATATAAAAATTTCCCAATCCTCTTATTACCAAGCACATCAATGAAAGTATTAGGTTATTGTTTAAGAGAAAGTGAGACTAGCCATTTAAAAAATGTTATATAAAAGTGTATGAGTGGGTAGTTGAATTTTGAAAATAGATTTAAAATCAAACATAATACATACGATTTTTAAATACTTTGGTCACGTTGAAACTTATTCAAAATAACAATCATTGTCAATGATTCAATTAGTGAGTTTTGTTTTAGAAAAAGAAAATAATATTTTTTACTAAACATCAATTTCAATGATTGAATTACTTACCGAGTTTTGTTTTTGAAAAATAAAATAATATTTTTTACTAAATATGCATTATCAGAAATTACCATGAATCATAAAAAATGATATGTCTGTTAGATAATGGAAAATTTTAGGGGTTAATATTCTCAAGTGGGCTAATTTTTTATGATTTTTGGAGAAAAAAGATTCACCTATTTCCATTTTTTCAAAATTGATTCACCCAAATTTTACAATATAAAATTGTTTTACCTTAAATATAGCCAATATTATATAGAGAGTATATATAAAATCATTATAAATTTGAATGATTTTACAAATACATCAATAAACATTTTATAGTTTTCATATTAGGGACTAGTGAAATTCATCAATGTTTTAAACTTCAAGATAATTTTATGTCCTTAAAATTTTCACTAGTGACACGAAAGTCCCTAAGTCTTGCAGGTCCGCTGAGTGAAACAGAAACAATTTTTCTAAAAATCAAAATCTTGCTGTTGATCGTTCCCCTGTATTACAGCAGGTCCACTCTCAACCTCCAAAAAACATCTGCTACTAATCATTGTCAATCAGATTGAATGAAAACTGCTAAAATAACTGAAATAGTTGGAAACAGGGAGTACCATGTATAAGCCGCCTTTGAAATGGAATGCAAACTCCATCAACACAATATTCTCTAAATCAGTCAAACCTTCAACATCAACAACTTTGTTGTATTCAATCTGAGAAGCAAACCCAGCTGCAATATGCTTGAAGATTTCATCATGAAAAATGGTGAAAGTAGCGCAAGAATCTATTATGGTGCCTCCATTGCTTTTGGTGTCGAATCCCAATAACTTAGAAATGGAATGAAAACTAAAGAAACATAATATTCTCTAGATCACAATCCCATATCAGTTATTAATAGATAAAATCTGAGCATGTACACTATATTCTATTAATCAAATAGACTTACATATATACATGAAGTATTGTTTCAAGATAGGGAAACTATCTTCACAATAAGTTGGTTGAGAGAATATATCAAATGCACAGTAAATTAGGAATCTATATTTAGCTAACTCCTATGGAATAAGAACAAGCTCCATATATATAAAGTCACAACTAAAAAACAATAGAAATTACAGATTCCAACATCAATAACTCTGTTGTTTTCAGTCTGAAAAGCAAGCCAAGTTACAATATGTTTGAAAATTTCATCATGAAAATGGGTAAAAGTCTTGTCGAAATCTAGATTTCATCAATAACTTAGAAGTCAGCTTCATGCTCTTTCCCCAATATTGACCGCTCTGAGACCGATGTAATAGCACACCCCATATTGAAAAGAAGGGGGGTGCTCTCGAATTGGTTAGAAAAGGGGTGTAAGTCAGAGGGATGTCGTTGGGGAATGCCTAGTCAATTAGAAACATGAGGACTCTCTGGTTTTCTTCGTTGAATCAGTGGCTCTGAATGTAGTACGTAAATATATTTGTCTTTACTAAGATTTTTTGAAATTTTTTTGGTTTTTTTAGGATCTCAAGATTTCACATCAGAAATTCAAAAATCACACTAAAAATAACTTCAATATATCTTTTCCAATATGTTCACTAAAACAAGAAGGCATATACATAGCTCCTCTACCAAATCCTGCAATACCAGAAGGTTTTTGAGATGAAAGTATTGAACATCCCACTGCAAAATTTTTTATTGCTCGTGCCCATTTTCAAATGGTAAATTCAAAGTCTCCGTCAGGAGAAGTCCTGGTGTACTTCCCCTGCCATACTAAATTCCATAGGGCGGGCAAGTCTCAGAGCAATTTTTGATGCTTCCTGTGAAATTCTGACACACAAGCTCTACGTCGTGCCCAAAAAAGGGTTTCATGGTAAGTTTCATACGAAAATCGAAATGGGATTCAACCCAGCTTCTGAGTGTGACATTCACGAATTAAAACTTTTCAAGTGCTTTAAGTAACTGAGTTTATGGTTATTTAACTTAGCAAAATACCAAAATTTTGGATGTTAAATAGAGATAAAAAAAATTTGACAATACTTAAGCTGACCCAAAAAAAAAAAAAGACGAACATGATATTAGTCAAAATAAAAAATTGACAAGAACATTTCTCGATTAATACTTGGGTATGGGGTGAAAATTCCGCGGTGAAAATTTTCTCGATTAATACATGGGTTTGCGGTGAAAATTCGGCGGTGAGTTTTCTTGATTAATACTTGGGTCTGCGGGTGAATTTTCTCGATTAATACTTGGAACTGCAGTGAAAATTCTCGATTAATACTTGACTCTGCGGTGAATTCTGAGGTGAAAATTATCTTGATTAATACTTGGGTTTGCAGTGAAAATTATGCGGTGAATTTTCTCGATTAATACTCAAGGGTTTGAGGTGAATTTTATCAATTAATACTTGGGCCTGCGGTGATTTTTTTCTCGATAAATTTTTGGACCTAGGCACTTGAGGTCTGTTGTTCGGTTTTCTGATATTCAGGTGCACACATTCTTTATATTTTTCTAATACATATTTGCTCATATATTCTCAAGTATGAATAATTCACCACAGCTACCAAAAATTACCGAAGGTAGACCTAGCACAATTACTCTATAGAGCCTTTATGAGTATATAGAGTCTTTAGAGAAACTTAGAGAAGAAACAGAAGTCAAGCTACAAACCTAGTTAGAAGCCATGCTGGAAAACAAATTCACATCTCTTGAAGACAAGATCCAAAAACAAATAGAAAATAAAATAAAACTATTGGAGAATAAAATGGAGGCAATGGAGACTAGGTTGTAGGTCATAGAAAAACAAAACCAAGATATGATCCAAACATCTGAGCAAGGAGATGTTGATAATATAGAGAATCTTAAAATGAAGGACATGATTAAAGAACTAGAAGAAAAAGTTAACAACAATATCACCCTAAATAGTGGGGCAGGTAAATTAGATATCAAACCAATTAAATATGAAATGAAAAAATTGATTTAATTAGACCATAAGCATAACAAAAGGGCCTTGAACCTTATAATATTTGGTTTGAAAGAGGAGGTAGACGAGGATACTTTAACCATAGCCCAGATAAAATTACATAATAGATTACAAATTGAAACCATGTGTCTCACAGAAGCAACAAGGTTAGGGAAATTAACTGAGAATAAAGGAAGGTTGATATGAATAAAGGTGAGCTCTACTAACCATAAGTATGACATACTTTGTAAAACCTCAAGTCTAAAAGGAACAGGAATATTTGTAAATGAAGATCTCATTCCAGAAGATCAACTCAAATTAAGAAAGGAGGCTCAAAAGGTAAAAGAAGCTAGGAAGGAAGGAAAATGGGCAATAATCAGAAATAGAAAAGCTGTTATTCGAGATAGAAACCAAAAAGATAGTAATAAATAGCAATTCAACATGCTCTGAATTCTTTCTTGGAACTGTCGGGGCTTTCCATGGAACAAAGGCCCCAAACTAAGTTGGATCTCAAATGACGTTGATATTATATTGCTTGTTGAAACTTGGGAGAATGAAGAATATAAGGTCCCTAACATAGTGGCTTTGCACTATGGTCTACCTGGAACAAGCGATCCTCCCGTAGAGGCATTGGGGGCATAGCTTGCTACATTAAGAAGAAAATCTCCCCCCATGCTAGGATTTATAAAAATTACCCTTACAACCAATATAGTTGGATTGAGATTATTGAAATTAATGATAAAAAGACATACATAGCAATCTGTTATTCCCCCCCCCCGCCCCCATTAATTCTAACTTCTATAAGAAAAAGAATCTAGATAAAAATAACCCTTATAATGGTTTAGGGAATGATATTTCTAGCCTAAGGAATGAAGGTAATATCCTTTTAATGGGTGAATTTAATCCTCGAACTTAAAGCAACCAAGCTATTCTTCTAAGCAATCATTCCAACCCCAATCCTCTTTGGTTAGACGAAGACCTTACTCTGGCTAGCCAGTACAAAAGGAGCTCTGAAGACCTCAAGGATAATTTGTTTGGGTCAAAGCTAGTCAAGCTCTGTAGTGCTCAGGATCTCATAATTTTCAACGGTCTAAAGAAGTGGCCCAATTCTAGCCAGATGACCTACATCCATGTGCTTGGTAGCATCGTGGTAGACTATGTTATTTCTGATCTCCCTTTATATAACAAAATAATAAAATTTGACATCTTAGACGACCACGAACCCAACTCTGATCATAGGCCTTTACTCATAACTCTCAATTTTGTCATGCATAGAGATCCCATTGAAGATAATCCTTATACTCAAAAGAACTTAATCTTTGATAGAAATAAAAACAATCTCTTTCTAAATGAATTAAAAACTAATTTGCTTCCTTTATCTAGTATAGACAACATAGATGACCTTTATCATAATTTTACTACAACCCTCTCATATTCTATTAACAATTTCTCAATTGAAGTCTCAAGTAATAAAAGAAATAGCAAAACCAACCCATGGTATGACAAAGATTGTAAAAGTGCGAGGAGAGCAATTAAGGAAGCTGTTGATGAATCTCTCAAATTTGACAAGATAAAAATCTACAAAGCCCTAATTAAAAGGAAAAAAGGCAATATATTTTTAAAAGACAAGAGAATCTCTTACACCTCTCTAAGGTGGATCCTGAGAAATTCTGGAGGCATATTATAACTAGGAAAACTAAAGATAATAATAAAATTTCTTTACACAACTGGAATTCCTATCTTAAAAAGCTTTATGAATCTCCAAATGCTAGAGATAAATTTAAAATTTTGCTCACAACAAAAGAATTTTTCTCATTAGAAGACATTTATTTTGGGGTTAAACGCCTGGAAAATGGGAAAGCTAAAGACATTGAAGGTGACCAGGCGGAAATCTTAAAAATTGGAGGTCTTGTCCTCATCCCCCACATCCATAAGCTTTTCAACCAAGAAGTCAAGAAAGGGTTCCCTAAACTTTGGAATCAGAGCCTCATTATCCCTATTTTTAAAAGTGGGGATACAAATAACCCCTCTAATTATCAAAAAATTATGATCAGCCCTCTCTTAGCCAAGTTATATGGTATTGTTTTGGAAAAGAAGTTGAGCATTTGGCTTGAAAGTGAAGGTAAGCAGGCTAAAGGCCAAGCGGGTTTTAGAAGGCATCACTCAACAACGGACCACCTTGTTACACTTAGGATCATTATGGAGGAATGCCACAACGATAAATTCAATCTCTTTTGTTTCTTTGTGGACGTTAGAAAGGATTTCGATACGGTTCCTAGAAACAACCTATGGAATAGATTAGAAGAGCTAAATGTTCCTTTCAAGCTAAGAGCGGCTACTATAAGGTTATATGAGAATGTAATTGCCAAGTTAAAGAGCAATGAGGGGTGGTTGAAAGATATTAAGTGTAATATCGGAGTTAAACAATCTTGCCCCCTCTCCCCTACCCTATTTGGCATTTACATCGACAAGCTAGAAGGTTGTTTAGATGAAGCAGGATGTGTTGGCACAATCTTAGCTGGGATAGTCATCATCCTTCTTTTCTATGCTGACAATATTGTTCTTCTCGTAAGGTGCCCATCTGATCTTGATAAGCAAATTAGACTTCTCTCATGAGCTCCATAGTGAAACAGGTTGTTGGACAGTTCCTAAAACACCATGGAAGGAAAGGATCTGCCATCTCTGTGAGAATATGAACATCGATCACTTCCTCTTAGAGTGTCCTGCGTACAACCACATTAGAGCTCAAATTCATAATATTTGTTGCAATGCTGACCTTCCTAGCATTTTAAGATGTCAAAATTATAGTGAGCTCGGGAGACTTCTCTCCAAGATTTTCGAGCATAGGAATAAAATCTTAAATCAAACTAAATAACTCTTTTCTTTAGGTCCGATAGACCAAAGATTATTGGTCTCAGTGAACGTTAACCGTCATCATCATCATCATCATAAAAATTTGAAAATTTTAAAAACATAATATCAGACATTCGAATGACCTTGCTTTCTCAAAATTATATACATGGGTTTTTAAATCATAATTCCTTGTCCTTTTTTTTATTAGAGATGCTTTCCAAAGATTCATTCCTTCGGACGTATCGATTGGACAAATACGCCCATAATAACCGGGATGAATATCCCGTGTCCGAAAACTAGCAGTTCGCCCTGTTAAGCCCCCAGGGCCTAAATGGCTCAATTTTCGCCCATGAGCTATTTCCGTCAATGGATTAGTTTGATCCAAAAATTGGGATAAGGGGTGTGAACCAAAAAAATCCTGAAAAGTGTTTTTGAATAGAGTTGAAGTGACCAAGTTTTGAGGAGTTGATCTACGCTTGGTTGCTCCGTGTATAGTTCTTCGAACTGTATCTTCTAAATGACCTAGAGTTAATCTAAATTGATTCTGTAATAAATCTGCTACAGAACGAATACGTCGATTTCTGAGGTGATCTATATCATTGAGTGTACCCATTCCAAATTTCACCCCAATAAGGTAATCCACAGCAGCCAATACATCTTGTGGTAATGAAAAAATCTCGTTCTCAGGTATATCAAGGTTCAGTTTTTGGTTCAGATTTCGTCGACCAATCTTTCCCAATTCACATCTTTGTCGGAAAAATTTTTCTTGCAATTCTTTACATAGAGACTCGGAAAATACCAAATCGCCACTTACACAGTAGAGTTTTTTGTAAAACTCCAGAATGGCTTTTTCCCTCGACCAGAGATATTCCTCCCGCTCCCACCTCTCCTTTTTCTTCAATAAAAATAAAAATCTTTTGGGATAGTGAGTATTGTCCGGAATCTCTTCGAGATTTAAACCCATAGCTGATAATAGAACTGGAATAGATATTTTTCGTTTTCTGCTTACACGAGCCCATATCCTTTCTCCTACATCGATCTCTAATTTCGATCTTCTTCCCCAATCTGAAATCAAAGTGCCAGTATATATATAATTTATTCTATTATGGTCTAATTCCGAACGGTAATAAATACCAGGACTTATTAATATTTGATTCACCACGATTCTGTAAATCCCATTTACTACAAATGTTCCATGGGAATTCATTAAAGGAATATTTCCGAGAAATACGTAAACTCACAGCATGAGAAAATAGAATATTTGGAGATGGTGAGAATTTATATTTTATCCATATATTTTTTTTCACAAAGAAAAAGTTCGTAACTTTTCAATTAATGATCAGCTACATGTTACATAAAGCTATAGTATAAACTACCGTTCATTCCAATTAAATTACAGTCAGCCACACAATAAAAAATTGTAGGCAATCACAGTCTCAAAACATGAAACATCAGTAATGAAACAAGTGTCACATAGTAAGTTCGGTGCATAACTTACTAACTCCTGTAGAACCTAAGTATAAATATGAAATAAATACATGCCAAATATATATAGAGGGGAGGTAGAAACAAAATCTCCCAGAATATAGCTATACTACTATACATCCAAAACAGGAGGAGCCTCCTCGATAAAAGGCCGATGATAATATCTGTGGATCTATCCAGCAGTATGTTCAGTGATGTGCCAGGTACCCCAAGTCAGCTCCGAAGCTTCTTTGGACAGTTGATCAGCCACTTTGTTCCGAGACCTGTAAATATGAGTCACTGTGATGGAATCAAATAGTGCTCTGAGATGGTGAACCTCGCGCAGCAGTGCAGACAGTGTGTGCGAGTGACAATGAGATAGATTGTTAAACCAATTGGTCATAAGAAGAGAATCGCTAAAGATCTGGATGGAGTCACAGAAAATGTCCCGAGCAAAGGTGAGAAGAAGTCTGAGGCTCTGCAGTTCGGCGTAGTTGTTGGTTCCTGGTCCTAACCCCATTCTGATGTTGTAGTAGTGTTGATCATTCAAATAAAGAACGGCGCCCCCCCCACAACCTTGAGCGTTTGACGCACCATCAAAGTATGCCCACGCCCGGCTGTGATCAATGGTTTCTGGGGTCTCATGAGATGGCTTGCAGCATATACTGTCCTTAGGAATAAGCCGAAAAGTGGCAATAGATGCAGCGCAAATCCATTCACAGTCAATGGGAATATCATTGAAAATCTGTTTGTTTCGCCCTATCCATATTTCCCAAGCCACGATTAGGGGGAGGTTGCGAAATTTTGGACTTTGTGCAGAGTGCTGCCACCAAAGAGTCCAGGCCTCTAATAAAGTGGCACCCTGCTAATTAAATCTGCAACCCAATTCTGTTATAATCCGAGACCAAATGTTAAGGATAATGTTACATTGTAGGAATAAATGGAGTGCGTCCTCACTGTCATTTAGACAGTAACAACATCTAGATGCCCCGTGGTAAGCCCTTCTGTGAAGGAATTCCGTGGTAGGAATACAGTCTCTAAGCATGCACCAGAACAAAAGTCTGTGCTTATGCGGGGATTTTAATTTCCAAATGGTACTCCACCACCAGTCCTTTATGGGGGGTTCCCTGTGCTTGATAAGTTCGAGGTAACCTAACTTTGGAATATAATGCCCATTTTTTGAAACAGCCCAAATCAAATTGTCCTCTCAGTCAGAGATGCGAATGTTGGTAGCTTTCAATGCCCAGATAAATTGCTGTCAGACTCGAGTGCCCTCCAGAGGGATCCCAAGGTCACCCGCCTGTAGCCAGGCTTGTTCTCGCCAAGAGTGTACCCAATCAACAATCTGTGCCAGATATGTGATGTTCCTGTGGGCTAGATGTTCAATGATAAACGCCGGCAGTTTATGATATTCTCCACTCCCCGACCAGGAGTCAGTGCCAATGCGAACTGCAGTTCCCGAACCAATTTGCCAAGAAAGACCTTTCTGTAGAATGTGTGCTGCCCTTGTGATAGCCCTCCATATGATTGAAGCCCCCGAATTCAGAGTGATGCAGCCACGGATCCATTCAAGTGGACTTTGGGGAGATATATATTTAGCAACCATGACCTCCTTCCATAGGCTCTGTCCTGTAATTAAGTGCCAGCCCATCTTAGCCGCAAGGGCCCGAGAAAAAAGGTGAAGATCCTTTAACCCCCAGCCACCCCATTTTTTGGGCAAATTGATACGATCCCATGCAATCCAGGCAAACGTGGATGCCTTACCTTGGTTGCGCCAAAGGAATTGTCTGCAGATGCATTTTATCCGATTATTTATGCCAATCGGAATCCAGGCCAGGGTCATCCAATAGACCGGTATGGCCTCCAGTACAGACTTTATGAGGATTAGTCTACCAGCCCTGGTTAACCATCTGTTATACCATACGTTTATTCTGCGCTCAATTTTTGCTATGATCCAGTTCCAGTCCCTGATCATATAGTCATTTGGTTTGATGAGATACCCCAAATATTTGAGTCCGCCATTGATATCAATGCAGACATAGTCAAATAGATTCCTAGAGGTGTCTTGTTCCTGTCTCGTGCAGCCCGTCATGATGATAGAGGATTTGGTGCAATTCGGTACCATACCGGTAGCCCTACAAAACCATTTCAGTAGCAGATCAAATTGAACAGAGTCTTGTCTAGTGCCATTTAGGAATATAAGTACATCGTCTACAAATAAAAGGTGAGTAAGATATAAATTATCAATGATCCGGAGCCCCTGTAGTGACCCTCTTTCTTTAGCATTATTGATAAGCACAGAGAGGCCCTCCATGACAAGGACAAATAGTAATGGTGAAAGGGGGCAGCCCTGATGGAGTCCCCGCCCCACATGGAAAAAATCAGTAGCAGTACCATTAATCAATATGCTGAAGGTAGCGTGACAAATGCAGCCCATAATCCAGTTGATAAGGGTATGAGGAAAACCAGAGTGGATGAGGATGAGGTGAAGGTAACTCCAGTCAACTTGGTCAAAAGCTTTAGTGAGATCAATCTTGAGAATAGTCGATTTGAGTCGGAGAGATTTGATAGAGTGAAGGGCCTCCTGGGCTGTACCAATGGCCTCATGAATTTTCCTATGGTTCAGAAAAGCAAATTGTTCCTTTTCAATATGATCGGACAGGAAAGGCTTGATGCGGTTTGCAATAATTTTGGAAATGATCTTGTAGATACAGTTACACAGCGAAATGGGTCTAAAATCATTGAAGCTAGTTGGTTTGTCCGATTTAGGAATAAGTGCAATAAAAGTGGTGTTAAATCCATCATAAATCCTGCCCCGCACCCTGCTATCTTCAATCATAGCCAGAAGGTCTGCTGATATGAGGTCGAAGAAGTGGATGAAAAACTCAATGGGCCAGCCATCAGGCCCCGGGCTTTTGTCCCTTTTGAACCATTTCAAAACACCCTCCAGTTCACCCATGGTGACTGGGGAATTGAGATCATCCTGCTGCTCCTGTTCCACGAAGAGTTTAAAGTTTTGAGTAATGCGCAGGATATCCGGGAGATTAATAATTGTAGAAGCCCTATACAGATTGGAGAAGTGTCTGGTACCCAGCCCAGATAGCTGTGCATGCATTCTCGCAGTGAAGCCATTTCGATCTGACAGTTCCCAAATGGTGTTAGCAGCCTTGCGACCATTTGCATGCTGCTGAAAAAATTTTGTGTTTTCGTCACCGGCCTGTATCCAAATAGCCCGACTTTTGAGCCTCCAATATTCCTCTTTCTGTTTCAGCAGTTTGGCCTTTTCGGTCTCAAGTGCGAAAAGTTGTGCCCTGGCTTCCTCGTTACTATATCCCAACAGATCACCATTGTTGAGAGAGCCAATTTTTTCCTCAATGCTGTGCAGAGCCTCCATTTCCAGTTTCCTTTTATTCCGAACCCACTGTATGGTAAGGTTCTTTATTCGATTAAGGTTTTCATTGATAACCCTACCAGGGTCAAAATCCATCGAAGGTCTAATGTGCTGCCAGGTCCGAGTGACCAGCTGGTTATAATCAGGATCTCACAACCATCTGGAGTTGAATTTGTATGGGGGGCGTGCTCTATTAGGTCCACATTCAAACTCCAGGAAGATGGGCGAGTGATCAGATTTGCCTCCAGATCCCACCCATTGACGTGCACGAGACAAAACAGGGAGGAGGTCCTGTTTAATAAGAAATCCGTCAAGTCTGCGAGCCAAAGCAGCGTTACCAGTCCTCCTGTTCTGCCAGGTAGGTTGTAACTTGGTAGTCTGAATGTCTACAAGATGCGAGGCACCGAGCTCTGAGTTAAAAAACTCAGCCAATGGGTCCGGGGTGGCCAGGGGTCCCCAAGATTCAGCAATACCCAAAGAGAAATTCAGATCACCGCCCAAAATGAGATGGGGGACAGTTATAAGTGAACAGGACAAAAGGGAGTGCCAGAAGTGCTCTCTGTCAGAGCAGGGTCCATAAACATTAACCAGGGTAAACTCAATCTCAGAGCTACCAAACAGTACATTCATCGCAAGAACACCCGTCCGGCTCCAGCAGTTTAACATCCGGGTGGTTTTATTGTTGATGCCCAGAGCACATCCTCCAGATCTACCACGAGCATCAAGTGTGATGAAGGACCAATCAGGGAGAAAAGAAGATAATATAGCAGTCACCTCCAACCCCACCCCGAGCGTTTCTTGTAGAAATAGTATGTCATAGGGCTTTTGTGCTAACCGTTCTCTGAGGGCCAATCTCTTATCGGGGTTGGCCAGTCCCCTGCAGTTGTAGGAGAGACAAATCATGATGTAACAATCATCAAGGGTCTTCGTGCTCTAAGGACCCGCATAAGAGAAGATTGTGTGCCTACTTCCACTTCAAAGTTAGCCCGTTTGATGGCCTTTGCTAGGGCATAAGGTCTTCCACGAGATTTGGAGGGTAAGCTACCCGGACCCGGCCCAATGCCAAAAACCTCGCCAGATTGAGGGTTGGTTAAGGATCTAAGAAAATAGTTGTGCTTCGAAGAGTGAGTCTCCAAAGAGGTGACAGAATGGCCAGGGGAGGGCTCAGCAGATGAATGATGGATGATAGGGGAGAAAGAAGGAGTGGCCGAGGCGATGGTGCAGCATACAGATGGGAGGTTTAATGATGTATGTGTCACATTCGATGATATACAAGGTAAAGAGAAAGCATATGAAAGATTGTGAGGTACAATATCAGATACATTAAATGGAAAAGTTATGGATGAAGAAATATCTGCATAATCAGAAGTTAAAGGGCCAGAAGAAGCAGTACCCGGAATGAGGAGATCATGCTGGGGAGGCACCGACGAGACCTGTGGCCGGGATCTGGGATGCGTGGTAGTCCAGGTGGGCATAGTCGCAGTCCTCGACCCGACATCACCAGGGAGCTCAGGTGCCCGCGTCTGCATGCCCGCACTGTCCGGCAAGATGATGGGATCCGGCACAGTTTGTGTGCCAATGGAGCAAGATTTCTTAGCAACCATCCTGCCAGCCCCCTTCCTTGGACATGTTTTGTACAGATGACCTACCTCATGACATTTCCTGCAGCGAAAGGGCACGCCTTCATAGTCTAGAGGTTGCTGCCACTTCATCCCATCAAACATCATGATAAAATTCTCATATAGACCATCCCTGGTGTCGAGAAAAATCAGGATCCGAGCCACTGCTTTGCTACCAGTGGACAGGTAGGATCGATCATGGTCCAGGTACCGACCGAAGTGGCCCCCTATGTTCCGAAGCGCAGTGTCATTCCAAAAACGCAGAGGCAGTCCAGGCAACCTCATCCAGATGGGACCAACACCTGCATTCTCTTTTTTAGGATCAAAAAGGGGCACCCATCGCTTGAGATAGACTGGGTGCAGTTCTAGATGCCAGAATTGCTTGAGGGCCCAATCGGAGTGTTCAGGGCGGGCGAAGGTCAGCGAGAACCAGCCTTTGGTCATGGCCCCAACCACCGGGAGAGAGTCAAGGGAATCACTCCAGATCTCTCTTGTCCACCGCTGAAGTCTCGTTGATGAGTATTTCCGGCCACGGATCTTCCCAACCAGGGTCTTGGCAGCAATGATGCTCCAATCTTCCATACCACTCTCGCTTCCAAAATTTGTGAGATAATTTAACTTGCTTTTCGTGACCTTATGCGGCTTACTGCTCTTACAAACCCCCAGTTCCGGCTCTACAATGTCGGCAGATGCATGCGGAGTGCTAATCTTCTCCCGGTCGATTAGGTCCTATGGTATGTTGGTGAAGACCCCAGAGGCCGCCAATGGTGCAAAGGGCTCCGAATGGTCTTGTGCTGCATCATTTTTATCTGATGGGCAGTGTGAGCTAACCCCAGGTGGGAGAAGGCCTTCATTGTGCCTATGCGTCAAGTAGCGAGATGTGTCTCCGATCTTGTGTAAGACCGCCTCCGAGAATAGTGCGGAGCTACCTATGGCGGCACTTGCCAATGTGTCCTACTCAACCTGTGTGAAAGCCCAAAGCCCAATATCCTCGTTCGAGGGCGAGCCAAAAGTCAAGTGCGCCAGGTCCCCCATGGGCGAGATGCACCCATCCACGGTGGATTGTGTGGGCTGAGCAGGCAAAGCCACCCCGGATAATGGGTCCAGGTCCGACATCGCATCCACATCATCAGGTGTTTCTAACCCCCAAATGTCGACCCCCTCCAGGGGGTCCTCCGAATAGTCTACCTCGTCCTCGTAGGAGCTCATAGTCAATGGACAACCCTTCAATAGCCGCTTAGTGACTGCTGGAGAAGACAGATACCCACAGAAAAAACAAGGGTGAAATGATTAATGCAAATCCGGCTGACAAACTGAGGCTTTGAAGCCAGAGGTTAGTGCAGATGCCAATAAAGCTGGTCCCGATGATGGGTCCAGAAGGGAAACGGTCAAGGTTCACTGTTCGGAAGCGTCCCCACCAAGTAATGAAACCCCCGTTATCTGCTTCCAAGACAAGTTGTAACCTTCTATTTTAAAACTATTTTCCATAAAAATATTTAACGCTGTAGCATGACAAAATAGAATATTCGGGGATGGTGAGGATTTATATTTTATCCATATTTTAAATAAATGTAACATTTAATTATTTATTATATCAAAAATTTATATTAATATTAATGTAAATATGTTTATTTCAAATTTATTGTATATTTAAAAAATATGTTTTATAAGTTTTTTCCTTTTTAATTAAATTTAATATTTATTCAAAACTAAAATAAATTTATTTATAAATTTATAATCTAGTAAAGAGCTAGGTAGATTACTCTTAAGAATTGAAAATTTTAATTTGTAATATTTGTGAGGTATATTGTGTATTATGAAGAGGTTTTGTATGTTTAAATAGTTTGATAATATAAATTCAATATATTATT
This sequence comes from Pinus albicaulis, assembly GCA_034641835.2. NCBI lineage: Eukaryota > Viridiplantae > Streptophyta > Pinopsida > Pinales > Pinaceae > Pinus > Pinus albicaulis. Next base: position 100,680 of record JAXQQM020079887.1, on the reverse strand, counting down.
TAAATTATTTGTATAGCACAATTTTAGTGAGTTTTGAAATTATGAAACTTGTTTATGTTTAATAAGATGGTTTATATTGATTAGATATTTATGTTTATGTTGATGTTTAATCAATTCACTTTAAATAAGAAAATAATTATTTTTCCATTTTAATGTGTGACTTAAAGTAATTGTATCACTTAACTATAATAATAGATATAACACAATGAATTATGAGTTATAATGAGTTTTTATTAACGATTTCTTCCATATAGATATCCACTTTTTTTAAATTGTTGTCATAAAAATGCATCTACTTTAAACACATTACATTTCTTAATTTTCATTTTTTTTTTTTTTAAATTTATTTAGGAAGAATCCAACAAATCTGGGTTTATGGTTTGACTTCCTCTCCTTAAACTGAGCCCGCCCCAAATAAGGGCATTTGAAACTTCAATCTCTCATATTTCACATTAAATCAATAACCAATTGAGGTGGAGGGAGACTAAATGTCTTAAAATATAATTAAAAAATGTGTAAAAAATTCAAAAATATTTGTGCATTCTAAAATTTGTATTTATTAGTCAAATTAAACGGATCTAAGTTGATTACAGTGGTGTACACTTAAAAAAATACTTGTATTTAATAATATTTAAGAAAATCAAGATGAGAATGTGTTCAATGAGAAGAATTTGATTTTCACCTTTTTCATATACAATTTAAAACCTGATAATTAAATCTTTATCTTGAGCATTATATTTTTATCCAACTAACTCATCCAACCAGGTTGAATCTTCATCCTCGGCGATTTATTTCTCCTCAGAAAATTCATCCAAGCAAATTGAATCTTCACCCTCAATCAAAAAAGAAAATAAAAGAGAAATTTATTTTTGTGATCAAACTAAACCAATTAAATTATATTCATCCCCAATTAAGAAAAAAGAATTTATTTCTGCTCATCAAACTCATCCAGCCACTACTTTTAAAAAAAATAATTTATTCTTCACCAACTAGTGATTTATTCATCACCAACTACTATTAATTTTAAATGCCTGATTGAATGAAACCAATCAACAATGATAGTGGATTTTTATCTACCATTTACCAGAATATAACTCCAATTGTATTTTAAAAAACAATTACATGGCAAACATCAAACATCTTTTTGATAAGCCCTTCATTATCGAAAGATTTTATTTTAACAATTATTAATTAAAATGTTTATGCTTTCACGAAGATATTTCAAATTCACATAAAATTTGAGTGAAAGGGTAAACACCCAACACTAATCATATTTTTGCATTGAATAGAAGACATGCAATTTTACATACTTTTAAGACTAACAACCAGAACCTTCACGATTTCTCTTAATGAGCGTGAAGAGATGAGCATGGTTTTCACGAATGTCAGCGAGATTTGCTCTTGTGGATTGTAGCTCCGCCTTTGTGGAATATAACTGCAATTGTACCTCTTCTATTTGTTTTTTGAGATCATTGATTACACCTACACAGGCATCTACAGGGTCTCGTAATCTTTGTCTTGCTTCGGAAACCATGCTGCTTACTGCTTTGCCTCGCTGCTCTGTGGGAAGATCTTATAGCCCACAACAGATTATCACTTCAATACCAAAATTGGTTGAGAGTTGCAATCAGTTAGGTGTCTTGTGCTTTTATTGACACAAAATCTTATGTTGAAAACACAAATCAAAATTAAGAAGCCTTATATATATATATTACCCTACATCTATCAATAATTTTGTATTTCAACTATCCCGACTATCACCAATTTGGTTTCATTCGGGCAATGGAACATACCTGTAGTAATTTGATAGCATGGCCATTTGCGAACACTCTGTGTACGGAAAGAAATTTGTCAGGATCGTCTGCCGGAAAATATGGAGCGAGCAAACATCTCTCTAAACATTTCTTTCTGTTGATATTGCAAGCGACACACGAGAATGTCGACGACGTTCCTGCCTTCCCAGAAGTAAGGTGGTTGTTCATCTTGAAAACAATTCCACATTTAGTAGTGTTTTTCCTTAGAATTCATTATTTACCAATTTCTTACCTTTCCATTGCTGTGTGCAGCCACAATATTGGACAACAAGATGGAATAATACTTTGCGGAGAAACATCACAGATATAGGGAAAGGCTTGGTTTATTAATGCCATAATTTAGCTAGGAATTTTTTTTTTTTTTTTCTATCTAATCTTGTAATTTTTGGATTATATAATTTTAAATTTTAATATTTCAATCACTATTTCAAGTTTAAACATTATATCTAGAGTCACGATCATCAAAAACAATTCCACTACCTCACAACTGATTATTTAAAAATGCCAACTAGATTTAAGGAAAAATCAGCTAGGAAAGCTAACCTTTTCTAGCAAAAAAATCGGCGGCATCGTTGAGGTACAATGATTACACCACAAACACGTGCGCATTTCGTTTCCCGTAAATGTGCTCACTTTAACGGTTAAAGCGTGGAATCCATCATTCAAAGGTTAATTTTTGTTTTAAATCCAGTTGAATCATGTTATAACTCAGTTTCACCTTTGCTCTTAGTTTGGTCTAGTCAATTTCACTTATACTTTAGAATGGGAATTTTGCTAAGGAATTTAATCGCTGGAATTTTGACCAATTTCAGACTACCCATGATAATCAACAGAAATAAGATCCGTCAGAAAACCAGTATGGTATTGTTGTGTGTTGAAACTCTGTCTCCAGCAAGCAAAAGTTTTTAATTTCTCTGTGTTAAAGAGGAGAGTTTTATTCTCTCTAGTTTGTTCTGGAATTTTCATAAATTCCAACATGGTATCAAAGCTAGTCTACGCTCTTTGAAGGCGCCAAAGAAGCTGAAGGAAGGATTTTCATTGCGGCAGCCTCTCCAATAGAGTGAAGACTCAGTCAAGAAGAATCCAAGGTATTTCTCAAGTCAGATTTTTGTGTTACTGTTGAAGACAGTCAGTTATTTTAAATACACAGTCAATTATTTTGAAGCATAGTTAAGAGTGCAAGAATGGCTGAAGCCAGCACTAGCATGGGTATTGGTAATACTCAGCTCCCAAAATTTAATGGGAAAAACTATGACTACTGGGAAATAACTATGAGAGCCCTGTTTTCTTCCCAAGACTTATGGGAACTTGTTGAGGATGGCTTTGAAGAGCCAGCAAATGAAAATGAGTTTGATGATTTAACTCAGGCAGAGAAAGAACTGTTGAAGAGAAATAAGAAGAAGGATTCTAAAGCCCTCTAATTTTTGTATCAAGCAGTGCATGAGAGTGTGTTTCCAAGGATAGCAGCGGCTAAGAGATCCAAAGAAGCATGGAAAACTCTCAAGACAGCCTATCAAGGCATGGAGAAAGTGAAGACAACAAAACTACAGTTGCTGAGAAGAGATTTTGAGACTCTCTGCATGAAGGAGTTAGATAACATTGACTTATTCTTCACACATGTGATTGGAATGGTCACACAGATAAGGTCTCATGGAAAGACTCTTGAAGAAAGGAGGATTGTGGAAAAACTATTGAGGAGTCTACCCTCAAGGTTTGATGTGATTTTCACCACCATAGAAGAGACCAAGGATCTCACAAACTTTTCAGTTGATGGGCTACATGCATCACTGATGACACATGAGTAGAGATTGGATATAAATGAAAACTCATCTCTGGAACATGCCTTTAAGACCTAGATGTCCTTTGGAAGAGGAAGAGGGCAAGGGAGAGGAAATAAGAGAGGAAGAGGCAGAAGCCAAAACAGAGGTGGAAGGAACAGTCCAGCAAATGCTCAAGGAAGGGGCAGCGAACCAAATCAGCACCAAGGCCAAGGCAGCATCCAGCAAAGTGGTCAGCAACATGCTCAAGGAAAAAAGTATGATAAATCCAATGTCCAATGTCACTATTGTAAAAAATATGGGCATTATGCAAATGAATGTAGGAAGAAGCAAAATGGTATGAGTAATAGAACAAATGCAAATTTCACTAGAGAAAATATGAGCCAAGATAAATTGTTTTTAGCTTGTAATATGGCTGAGGAAAAGAGTGAAGATTTATGGTTTCTAGACTCCAGTTGCAGTAACCATATGACAGGAAACATAGCCATGTTTTCTATGTTAGATGAGAGTGTGAAGTCATAGGTCACACTAGGAACTGATAGTAAAGTTTCTGTTATGGGAAAAGGAGAAGTAAATGTTTTAACAAGGAAAGGAGAACAGAAATCCATAGCAGATGTTTATTATGTTCCTGGAATGAAATGTAACCTCTTGAGTATTGGACAACTTGTTCAAAAGGGGTACAATGTTTTCTTTGAGGATGATGTTTGCACCATCATGGATAAACCACCTAGCAAAAAATGTATTGCTGAAGTGAAGATGACAAGGAACATGATGCTCCCTCTCAGAATGAGAGTGGATTTGAAAAATGGAGAAGAGATAGCAGTAGTGACACAAGAGGCTTTCCAAAGCGAACCAAAAGATGAAAATTGGTTGTGGCACTTGAGATGTGGACATCTCAACTTTGGAGGTATTAACTTGTTGAATAGAAAAGGAATGGTAAGGGGTTGACCATTGATTGAGAAACTAGACAGCCTTTGTGAAGGTTTTATCTTGGGGAAACACAACAGAGAAAGTTTTCCATCTGGGAAAAGCATAAGGGCAAAAGCACCCTTAGAGATTGTCCACTCATATTTATGTGGACCGATGCAAACTCCATCACTTGCAAGCAGCCACTATATGTTAGCATTCATAGATGATTTTACAAGAAAAACTTGGGTTTACTTTTTGAAAAACAAAAGTGAAGTGTTTGAAAGATTCTGCAATTTCAAAGAACTTGTAGTGAAGCAAAGTGGGCTGCATATCAAAGTCCTAAGGACTGATAGAGGAGCTGAGTATATCTCTAAATATTTTCTACGTTTTTGTAGAGAAAATGAGATTCATAAGCAGTTTACAACTAGATATACTCCGCAGCAAAATGGAGTTGCTGAAAGGAAGAATAGAACAATAATGGACATGGTAAGGAGTATATTAAAGGCAAAGCATTTGCCTAATGATTATTGGGCTGAAGTTGTACATTGTGCAGCGTATATCTTGAATAGGTACCCTACAAAAGCAGTTATGAACAAAGTGCCGGAAGAAGCATGGAGTGGCACAAAGCAAGGTGTCACACACATGAAAGTTTTTGGATGTGTGGCTTATGCACACATTCCAGATCAACTAAGGAACAAGTTGGATAGCAAGGGGGAGAAATTTATTTTCATTGGATATAGTGAGGAATCCAAAGCTTATAGGTTGTACAACCCATCCACCAAGAGGTTTATTGTGAGTAGAGATATTCAGTTTATTGAAGAGGAAGCTTGGGATGGAAGCATAGAGAAAACAGTGAATGTTAAACACTGTTTATCTCATGATGAAAATGATGATGATTTGGCTGAAATACATCCCCAAACAACAGCACCAACACAAGGGCAGAAAGAGACACCCTTGAGGAGAAATGAAAGTTCTTCTCCAAGCACACCACATAGAGGAAATTCAAGTGCTTCTTCAAGCATTTTTACACTTAATGAAAGAGGTAAAAAGTTCAGAAATTTAAATGAAATTTATGAAAAAGAGGTAGCGAATGAAGGTATGAACTCTTTGTTTGCTTTATATTGTCATGTTGATGACCCTATTCATTTTGAGGAAGCTATTAAAGATAGGAAATGGATAGAAGCTATGGATAAGGAGATTAATGCCATAGAATTAAACAAGACATGGGATTTGGTTGAACTCCCAAAAAGGTAATGATGTCATTGGAGTTAAATGGGTCTACAAGACCAAGAGTAATGCCGAAGGAAAAATAGAAAGACACAAGGCCAGACTTGTTGTCAAAGGGTATAAGCAGAAACATGGGATAAACTATGAGGAAACTTTTGCACCGGTTACTAGAATGAAAACTGTGAGAGCAGTGCTATCCATAGCAACACAAAACAGGTGGAAATTTTACCAAATGGATGTGAAGTTAGCATTCATAAATGGAGTGTTAATGGAAGAGGTTTACATTGAACAACCTCTAGGCTACGAAAATAAAGGCCAAGAGAACAAAGTGTGCAAATTGAAGAAAGCTCTTTATGGGCTAAAGCAAGCACCAAGAGCATGATACAGTAGGATAGATTCCTATCTACTGGAAAATGGATTTGAAAAGTGTGAGGGAGAACCCACCCTTTACATCAAAGAAAAGGATGGTAAAATGTTAATTGTTGTGTTATATGTTGATGATGTTATTTTCATAGGTAATGATGATTACCTTATTGAAAATTTTAAAACAGTCATGAAAGAAGAATTTGAAATGACTGACATAGGTTTGTTGAGATACTTCTTATGAATAGAAGTAGAACAAAGTGAAAATGGGATTTTTATCTCACAATCAAAATATGTTAATGAAGTGTTGGAAAGATTTAATATGCAGGAGAGAAAAGCAGCAATCACTCCCACAGTGATGGGATTAAAACTCAACATAGAGGACAACAACAAGGATTTTGATCCTAGTTTGTACAAGAGCATAGTTGGCAGCCTCATGTATTTAACTGCAACTAGGCCCGATATAATGCATGTTGTTAGTTTGATTTCCAGATTCATGGAGAAGCCAAAGGAAGCACATTGGCAAGTAGCAAAGAGAATTCTGAGGTATGTTAAAGGTACTAAAAGGTTTGGTATTTTATATACTGCTTCAGAATGTTCAGATTTAATTGGATACACTGACAGTGATTGGGCTGGAAGTGTAGATGACCAGAAAAGTACATCCGATTATGTTTTTCACATGGGTTCAGGAGCCATTTCATAGGCTTCTAAAAAATAGCCTATTGTAGCGTTGTCTACAGTAGAGGCAAAATATGTGGCAGCTACAGTAGCAACGTGTCAAGCAATTTGGATGAGGAGGATGTTGGGAAGTTTGTGCCAAGAGCAAGCAAAAGGAACTGTGATTTTTTGTGACAATAGCTCAACTATTACATTATCCAGGAATTATGTGTTTCATAAGAGAATGAAACACATTGACATAAAGTTTCATTACATCAGGGAATTGTTAAACAATGGAGAAATTGTTTTAGAACACCGTAGAACTCAGGAGCAGTTTGCAGACATTTTGACCAAGCCATTGGGGCAGAAAAGTTTTGAGTTCCTAAGAAAATGTCTGGGTATGACTGATAACCCAGCAGTTGAAATTAAGGGGGAGTGTTGAAATATTACTTTCAACTGCCCTCTATACAGCAAGTTGCTTTCCATTTTTATCTCCAAGTTTTTTGTACTCTAGCCGCTTGCCAAAATAGCTGAACAGTCAATCTCAGTTTTGTGTTTTGGATCCTGTCCGTTTTATTTTAAAAAATAGAGCCTCTGTACATAAAAACAGAGCATTGAACAGGAAACAAACTTTACATTGAAAAGCAGAGTTTCGTTTTGATTTTATTTTAAAGTGAAGACTGGTGGTCCCCACAAAGTGTCTTGTTGATGTTGGAGGTTCCAATGCGATCATTGCAATCGAAAGTGGCATTTGTTACCGCCACTCTTTTGTAATATCCATTGATATGTTCCGATGCGATTGGCGCATCGGCGCAATCGGAAATCGCAAGTTTGTTATATGGCCCGATTGAAATACAAAGAACCAGACCTGATGAGAGTTATGCAATTGAGTTTATAAACTCATCGCGCGTCCATTCTCCAATCGGAATCGGAATTTTTTTTTTTAACCATTTGTATTGATTAGTTTCGGACCTGATGTTATTATATGGAAGATTTCATAAAAGGTTTTCGTGTCACAAACTTGGCTTGTGTCAGCAGCCAATTTTCGGACGTGATATGATTTATGAGGGTGATTTGATTTTTCATCGTGCGCACAAAAAAAATTGTGACGTCAGCGGAATTGTAACACGAAATCGCCCATTGTGTTTTGGTTGAATCACAGGTTGAAGTCTGGACGGATGTTTGCGATGGTTTAACTTTTAATGTTGTGTTATGATTTATTTCATCGCATGACATAAATTCTTTGTAGTAGTTTATATTTATATCCGCGCACAAATGTTTGTTTAAACCTTGGCTAACATATATGTTATATGCGCCAATTCTATATTGTGGGCCCGACAGTTTAAAATAGTTTTATTTTTTATATTGTTTTGTTTATTAAAAAGCGTAGTGACATATAAAGAGAATGGAGCCCGAAGGCAATGTAAGTTTTATCATAACACACAACAGTGTTATATTTTGTAATAGACAGAGTAATGTTTTTGTATGCACAGTAGTGTGAATAGTTTTTACATAGCAGTGTTATTTTGAACAGAGAGACAGAGAGTGAGGTTTTTGTGCACTGTGTCTTGCATCAGTCACTACTTTGTAAATCCCTCTATGAGAGGAAGATATTATAAGAGCAGTTTTTTTTGTTAATGAATAGAAGTATTGTTGTGTGCTGAAACTCTGTCTCCAGCAAAAAAAAGTTTTTAATTTCTCTGTGTTAAAGAGGAGATTTTTATTCTCTCTAGTTTGTTCTGGAATTTTCATAAATTCCAACATGACATCCATTATTTTTTCCCTGCGTAATATTATCCATTTCAAGTTTAAACCTTACTTTTAATTTTTTTTTCTCCTTTCTGTAAGTTGAAGAATTGCTCCCCATGTAAATGTATGCGCGCCAATTTTTTGGTGGAACTTTTCCGACTTTCTTTTTAAATTTTGGGGGCATTTATGACTTAGAAATATTTTCTCATGAAATTTTCGGTCGAACCTTCCAACTAGGTAGCCCAAACATCTGGGCATTTATGACGGACCAATAAGTTTGGCCGTTTCAAATGAACAGGTCGTTGATTTCTGTCATTTTAATCAAGTTTGGAATTCGATTGGTCTTTTTCAACTGTGGATGGTGATTTTTTTTTTTTTCACATTTTAATGTTCTATTATGATTGTAAGTTTAATTGTAAATTTATAAGTTTCCACATTTTTTGAAAATATGTATTGGTTTTATATAAATTTATAAGTTTAAATATATTTAATTGAAAATAAGTGTTAGTTTCATTCTGTGTAGAGGCTCAATTTAGTTATTTGGAAATAAGTGTTAGTTTCATTATTTTAGTTGAAGGAAAAAAATAAATGAAAAAGGTGTTAATTTGTAAATTTATAGGTTTCAATTTATGTAAAAGTAGAAAAAAGAGCTTAGGGATTAGTGTTAAAAAATTAAAATACTTTTTAAGAAGAAGGAATGATTGAAAAATGAGAAAGAAGTCATTTCATTTTTCGAGTAAACAAAATTACAACATCAATTTAATTTATAAGCATAATGAGAGCTTCTAGAGATAACTAGAACAAACGTATTATAACCTAGAATATAAAGAAGAGCTACATAAGTCTACTAGTTTCAAAGTTTTTTTTTTCTTTTTTTTTACTGTAACACTTTCATAATTAAAACATAGTAAGGAAAAAAAGAGAAAACAAAAAATAAATTTCTAGAGATAACCACATACAATTTCTTATAAAGAGAAGAAAAACCTATAGAAAAAACTTCCCCCAAAAAACGAGTACATGGAAAAAAGACAAAAATTCAAAATGACCCCTCAAAGATAACTTCCTTCATTCTAAGCATCATTTGTAACTAAAGAAACTTTGGTGATACAAAAGATATTGTTAAAATATCAAATGATATTCCACAGACACATTTTCTAGGTTCAAAATGGTATATTACATAAGTTGGTGAATGTTGAATATGGATCTCAATATATTTGATCTTTTGATGCTCCACAAGGTTTTATTCATATGTATTGCTCTTTGATTATCACACCAAAGCTACTAAATTCCAAACTCAATGCTACTAAATTCCAAGCTCAATGACAGATTCCCCGATTTCCTTCAATCGATTTTGCAAGCACCGGAGAGAAATACGGAAGGCGTCTTTGCTTTCCCACCAGAGCTGTTCTTTGTCTACAAAACAACTCCACACGAATTATGTTTTGTTATCACCAGGTTTCTTAGTGATGTTTTGCAATAGAATTATTGATATATACCGAACGCTTACTCTTCTGTCGCTGTGGCAGCCAGAGTTTCGTCAAGAACGGACGTGACAGAAAAAAATCATCCAACAAAGACGGAGGAAGATCACAATCATTGTTGAGGTATAACGATTGGACGAAGAATCGAGTGATAAACATTTTATTTTTGGGTGGGTAAATCGACGTCTTTTGAGCTCAAAGTACAAAGTGGCATGTCACACCCAGATGTGTTCACATGGTACATGGCTAACATGTCACTTCAAAGATTTAGCACTAAGGACGGGTGATGGACCACGATATTGGGTTTTGGATGGTTTTTACCATTTGAAGGACCACATTGGTAAATGTGGATAAAGCTTATGCAACCGCTATGTTCACAAGCTACAGCATATATATTAATGATACTCCATAAAGTGCATCAATGCAAAGTGAAAAAAATTGGATTTGTGATTAAAGTATTTCATCTGGATATCTTTTTTAATTGTAAATTATTTTAACATATTATTTTAAAATAGTGGGAAAATGTATTATATTTTTATTAAAACAACGGAAGTGACAATGGCAATTATTATTAGTAGTAGTGATAGTTATTACTATTTGTTATTAAAAAATGTTGATTGACTTATCATTATTATTCAAAGAAAACTAAACCGTCTCAAATTACCCACTAATAGTAATAGTTTATAAGAATATAAACATTCAATTTAACATAATTTTGTCTTATCAATTATTTTACTATCAATAAATTAATATTGATTTTTTTAATCAAAATTATAATATTTAGTTTTTTTTTTAATATTAATTTTTTTAATCAAAATTATAATATTTTTTTTAATAATATTAAAAATTAATATTAATTAAGAATTAATATTTATTAATTAAAATGATATTATATAGTTTTTTTACCAAGTTTAAACAATAAATTTTTAAGAAAAATAATAATATATTTTTCAAATTTATATTCAAATTTTGTTATATTATAAATGATTAAAAATAATGTGATTTATAAAATTGGAAATTTGAGAATTTATTTTAATTTTATATATTTTTTTGTCAATCAAATTATATAGCATTTTTAAAGTATTAATAAGATAATTAAGAGGATTTAAATTTTAGATCTCTCAATTTTCATAGATTTCACATTATTTTCATCAGCCATTAACCTACAAACAACAATTTTTTTCTTAAATTTAAATAAATAAATAAAATTAAATAAAAATTTAAATAATATTATTTTTATAAAATTTAAAATATTAAAATAATAATCTTTCCCATTATCATTAACTATTTTTAAAATTTTAAACCTACATGAACTTTTTAAGCTATAAATTTTTAAGTCAAAGATTGTTTAATAAATTTTAAAGTATCAGACAATTTTGAAGAATATTTTGAAAGGAGATTGAAAGTGCATCTGAGGAGTTAAATTTGACGCCCATTTACTTGTTTTTCCACTTTTTACCAGTAAAATACACAGTTTATTTTAAAACAAACACTTGAAAGTTAACTTACAAATAATTTTCAAAAATGTCAAAATGATGGGTATACAAAAAAAACACAAATTCCAAATATATATATATAATTTTTTATTTATTTATATATTTTTACTCGGATATGTGGAGTCTTTGATTCTTCTAACACCCTACTTCCCAGTAACCCCTAGTTCACCGTACTCTACCTCATTTATGTGGGCGCTTCTTAATGTCAACAAAGTTGTCACATCCACACAAAATAGAAATTATTTAAACCTTTTACTATTACCATGCCATGGTAAATTTATTTATATTTATGCATATTAATTTTGTCCTAAAATATGATTGCCTTACCCCCTTACCCTTCATGTCATATATATTAATTATAGACCCATCCCAAAACAGTAATTTCGTACTCTTCATAACCTTATATACATGTGAAAAAGGCTTGGAGTATGTAATCATAATTTCTATTTAACCCAACAACGGAATATATATAAAGGTAAACATACCTATAGTTGGCACACATAATAAGGTCATAAAGCTTTGCTTTGCTATTTGTCCACGTGACAGCGAATTGAAAACATTAGCTTTGATTGAAACGTTTTAAGGTAAATAGCTATGATGCTTGGTACGTTTATCATATATGTTTTAATGACTGGCATTACCCAAATGATGGTTTATTTACAAAGGTGTTAAGTTTCCAATCATTATACTTAATCACCATTGTTGTACCTTTTAATTACACTCTAATCATGTTTAATATTAATCTTCCACATCATGAATGGCAGTTTTCCTCCACAAGATTCTTCTAGAGGTTGATGTGGATCTTTGATTTACCATACCATAATTTGGATGGTGTAGATGGTTTTGGTTAGCGTTAGGGTAACTAGCTATCCTAAAGCAGCTCCGGCATGCTCATTCCGTCCCATCGCTCTGCTTGGCCCTAGTCTGCGTGCAGGTCGACTTTGCAACTAATCCTCTAATGTAAACAACTTGCTCTATCTATATTTTGATGTTGTTAAAATTCTTCACGATGTAACGATGGATTTCTCCTTCAAGGAGGTGTTGGGAAGTATGTTTAATTCGAAATTGAAGCCTCCCTGAGCTCCATCGGTGCTCTGTCAGTCTAGTATTTGTGCAGGTGTGTTTGTAGGTTTTTTTTATTCCTTCTGTCAATAATGTTTACCTTACCCATCCATTGTTCATTTCTCTCATGGGTTTTCTCGGCTGACTCTTGTTTCTTCCCTGCAAGTGATAGGTTTGTTGCGACCAACTTCTCTGAGCTCCAGCTTCACTGCTCTTTTGTCTCTTTTGGGCATCAAAGGGTTTCAAAGATTCTTCAGAAAGATCATGGTAAAAATTCGGTAAGGGTTTTCTCTTCCAAACTAATCTTTCAGGAAATTTAATATGTTTTTAAGTTGTTTATTATCCATGTTTCGAGTTTTTCATTCATTCGTCTTTCCCATTGTGCAAGGTACCCCGACTATCTACACCCGGGTCTCCTTTGTTACTTCTTCGGGAGCAGCCACGACCCTTGCTATGACTACCCATATGTATATAACCTTTCTCCTGGCCATTCCTCTATGGTTATTACAGTATTTTCACTTCGAAGTTCTTGGTTTATTTTCTGAGGGATAACCCTCTATCTGTATATAGGATTTACAAACTCTACTATTATAAAGATGAGTTTTATTTCAATGCTCCTGTGGAAAAAGGGGACAAATCTATTCCCATGGTTTTGTAATTTAATATATGGAACTTGGACCTTCAGGTTCTTCATTTTCAGGCTCATACCCTAGGAGATATCTTGTATATCTACCATTCTGTTATTTAAGGAATCTTGAGGATCTACCCAAGTTTATGATGTTTGAACATATTTATTTAGTTATATGTTGTAAATGTAATTTTGGGATACTGTATTGTTAAGTGCGACTTTATTATTCTGACAATTGAATATAAATGGAACTTATTGATATTGTTATATCTTTTTGTTCATACAACGTAATCTTCTTTATATGCAGTGCATTATTGAATTATATGAATGACGGCTCTATGTTACTTAGGGTTTAATATCCAGTTTTATGATTTATATTTTGCACCATATTAATGAAGTTAGCATTCTAAATCTGGAAGTTTCAGCAGTGAGAGGACCGGACCCAGTTTGGGTTTCAGCTGTGACTTGGGTCTAAACCTCTGTGCATGCCTATGCGCTTATGCTTCCATGGCTTAACCTGTAGATTTTAGTTCTTTTGTACTTCATTAACTTGTTTTATAATATTATTATGTTGTATTTTCTGAAGTTCTATCTTATTGCACAATTTTTAATATTCATGAGTATAGTTTCTGCTTATTTATATTTTACGAGAGATTTCTTTACTGGGAAAACTATTTTCCTACCATTATTTCTGAGATATTCTCTCTAGTGTATAGAACGAGATAATAAAATATTATCTTAAATATGCGTTTAATTGAAATAAATATCTAATGTTCTTTTCCTTACCCTTTCTAGTTCATCTTTCTTAAAAAAATAAGAATAGTCTTTCCTTTCTGAATCAGGTTTATCTTTCAAAATTTAATAAAGAACAATCTCCTATTTTTCATTTTCTCTATTTAGTCAAGAACTCCACTTCCTAATGAATAGAGAACATTCCATAGATATTTATTCATTTTCAATCATAAATTTAGATACTTATCTTAGATCTGTTATTTTAACTGATGGATCCTCCAAACCATGAGAGAGGCTATTACATCCTCTTCTACCCTCGAGCTCCATTCCAGAGTTCTTCTAAGAGCAGTTATGTAAATGAGTTGGCCTCAGGACTCGTGTCCAATCTAAACTCATTACAGGTTACACAACTCCACTGGCTCTAGATTAGCTCTCGAAAAATCTTATTTTCCACCACATCTGTGGTTAACCTTTCTTTTTATTTTTCCAAACAAAGAACCCCTTCCCTCCTTTAGGAATTCCTTTTATCCTTTTGGGGTAGGTAATTGTCAGAAAAAACTCCCCCAATATTTTACTCCGGTTCTTGGAATTCTTTTACAATTCAGTTAAATATTTCCTCCATCTAAATTTTTATAGAGAAAAATAAAATTCAAGTACTCCTATTTACTAAATAATAACCATATTTGTTAATATTTTTTCACTAGCCAATTTCAAATGTATTTTTAACTAAATTAAAAAAAAAAAAATCTTTTACTCATCATGTAAAAAAAAATAAAAACGAGATGTTACATCTTCTTGCACTAGACACAAACACCATCCTCGGTGTTTTCTGCTTTCCAACAAACAATTCATGGTAGACTTCTCATACAGAGTTTTCATCCTCCCAAGTGGCCTCCTCCGATATGAAGTGCTTCCACTGCACTTTAACTTGGGGGATGACTTGTCTCCAGAGCGTTATTTCTCTCTGATCTAGAATACGCTGAGGGCATACCAAAAGATCACCGTCCAGTTCTACCTACAGACAACGAAATTTAAATGAGTTTAAGTAGAATTCCATCTTTCTAAGAGTCATAGCAGAAACAAAACTTACATGTATGTTCTTCCAGTGTATAACATGCTTGGGGTCATGTATATATCTTTTTAGTAGTGACACATGAAACACATTGTGTACCACTATGTGACTAGGCAACGCCAGTCGATAAGCCATCAACCCTATCCCTTCCAAAATTTGGAAGGGTCCACAGTACCTGGGGGCCAACTTGGCACAGGTACTCCACCTTAAGGTACTTTTCTTGGGTTTAATCCTTACATACACATGGTCACCAGCATCAAATTCTCGAAAAGTTATTTTTCTGTCCGTATACACCTTCTGCTTGTCCTGAGTTGCTTTTAGATTTTTCAAGATTTTCCTTACCTCACGCTCCATTTCCTCTGACATATCTGGTTTGAGCATTAATTTTTTTTCTTGACTGCTCCAAATGCAAATATTCTTCCCATATTGAAGGTTAATGCATCATGTACATGCACAACATATCTTCAAGTATTTGATTCACTCTTTCTTTTTGGTCATCCGTCTGAGGATGATAAGCCGTACTAAATTGGATATGTGTCCCCAAACCCATAAAAAATGTTTTCTAAAAAGCCAATGTAAATTTTACATCTCGATCTGAGATGACGACTCTCGGAATGTCATGCAGTCTAAAATTTCCCTCATGAAAATGTCGGCAATTTGAACAGTCTTATAAGTTGATTGAACGTGTATAAAATGAGCCACCTTAATAAGCCTATCTACTACCACCATAATCGAATCATTGTGTCTCTTCCTTCTAGGTATTCCCATGATGAAGTCAAGTGCATGACTTCCAATTTCCATTCTGGTATAGGAACAGGCTGAAGCAAGCCCATTAGATGCTAGTGTTCCACCTTAACTTGTTGAAATTCCAAAAATTTGGGTAGATATTCTGTAATGTTTTTGCGGATCCCAGGCCAATAATAGTCTTCGCTAATTGTTGTCAGCATTTTCTGATAACTTTGATGTCCGACATAGGAACTTCGATGGTATTCATTTAAAATGAGCCCTTTCAAGCTTAGTTGATTTGGTATACATATATTTCCTAAAAATAGAAATGTTGCTTATCATTAATTTTATAATATGATGGTTTTATTTATTTTTTCGACTCTTTTTCCTACTGCCATAAAAATGTATACATAGGGTCTCTTTTTGCTTCTTCCATAATTTTCTCCTGAAATTTAAATTATGTTTGGTTAAAATAAAGTTCATAGATGCAATGTAGATTCCTACATAAGGCGTTAGCTACATGATTGTCCTTCCCTTTTACATGATGAATTTCAAAATCGAGCTCACTTAAAAATGCATTCCACCTTGGCGAGCATTTAAATCAGATTGTTTAAAATAGTTTGTTAAGCTACTGTGGCTAGTTCTTAAAACAAACCTTTTTACCAATAAGTAATGTCTCCATATTCGAAGGGCATGTACTACCGCTGTTAACTCTAATTCATAGGCAGCGTATCTTCGTTCGTGATCCCTCAGTTTTCTAGATTCATATGCTATCACTTTACCATCCTATGTTAACACTGCTCCCACCCATTCTTCACATGTGTCAGTGCAAACTTCAAACTCTTTATTTGGATCTGCCACTTTCAATACAGGGGTAGTGGTTCAAAATTATTTCAGTTGTTCAAAACTAGCTTGGCACTCCTTAGTCCACCTAAAGAACCACCCCTTACGCTGCAAGGAGGTGATGGGAAAGGCTATCTTAGAGAAGCCTTCAATGAACTACCGGTAATAACCATCTAAAACCATGAACGACTGTATATCTACTACATTTTAATATAACAAGCATCTCACCTCAGAATAAAACGAAACTCACCTCATTAGCTTACCCACTAAAACCAAACATAGGAACAATAGTTCAAAGAGTAGTACTTGGAGAATCTTAGACAGATTTCCACCAAGGAATATTTAGGGCTAAACAGACAGAACATGCAGCGCTACATCGGTGGTCTTTTCCAAGTAAGAACAATGTTTCTCCTCCTACATAAGGAAGTTCAAACTGGTTTGAAGTCATTGTACCTAGATGCAATGGAGGCTATATTCCACTTCTAGCTAGACACCATCACAAAGTTTGTGGATTTCATCACAGAGTACAAAGCTTGGAGCCAATATGTGATCGAGAAATATCAAGTGGAAGTTGCTGAGCTAGAGCTTCCCCAAACTCAAGCATCATATTTTTTTGTCTTCCTAGGCTGTCAAGTTGTCTATACCCTATTTTGTTTATATGGGTATGAGTGTAAAATATAAATTAACAATTAAAGAAAAAAAATCGATCATGAACTTCATGGAGAAAACAAAATCACTGAGCTTGTTTTTTGTTCAGTGCATCACCAAACCAAGATAAAATAGATGGGAATTTTGAAGACATCCTTAATGCACACAATGATCATTCTTTTTAATGTTCCATCCACCTTGTATATCCTCATGAACAAGATTCTCGTAGCCCTCTTGCAGAGATAATGGCCACAAACCTATGTCTACATGATCCTTTGTCAAGGGCATCTCGAAGGTTCAAGCAATAGAAAAAAGGATTCACATTATAGAAATAATTATCTATACCCTAAAGGACAACTTGGTTATGGTACATAATATATGAAAGAACAAGCTTATTTACATGGCTCCAAACATTACTTTTCCAAATGGGATCAAATGTTTCTTCATTTGCAACCTTATAAATAGACATAACTCAAATAAAGTTCCCCAAAAATTGGCTCCTAACCTTTATGGTCCTTATTAGATCATACAATGCTTTGGTCAGGTTGCCTACAATGTAGATCTTCCATCCCACTCCAAGAATCAACCAACCTTTCATATGTCATGTTTGAAGAAGGTTGAGAGATCAAATTGCAAAGTGTATACAACCTACCAAAACTCAAAAACTAAGGTTTTATTTGGCTCCAACCAAAAAGAGTTTTGAATACCAATGCACAATCAAGGAAGTATTAATCCAATGAAAAGAGAAGGTATCACATGGAAGCGAGTAGCAATTTTACAACAATTTTTTTATCTTCAACCTTGAGGACAAACTCCTTTGAAAGGGCAAGGGGGTGTTAGGCTCCTACCCTAACCCCCTTATTTAGATATTTTATTATTGTTTGAAGTTACCTTCCTTGAATAAGGCCTATAAAATAGTTATTTAAAACTAATCATTGTCAAAAGGGCCCTCTTTATCAAAGAAGCCCATATTAGTTAGTCAACCCTCATTTTCAGTGGGCCCATAAGTAGTTAATATTCTCTATGTTTCACAATATGCTAAGTAGAAGGTTATATAATATTTTGTCAATAGCTATTGTTGTATTTGGAGCATTTCTATTGGAGATTATCCCCTTGAAGAAACGCATGAACATAGTTCTCTATTTTTTATCAAGAAAGAGATATTTCTTAGGGTTTATCTCTTTTTTCTTTTATGTTCTTGGATTTTTCACTGCACTTTATATTAGTTTTCTAAAGATTTGTATTTAAGTATACTAAATATATATAGTAATCTACGCCTCAACTTAATATTGTACTATACAAAAAAAATTATAATATGAATACAAAGGTTAATTTAAAAAACCTTAGAAATAAAATGTTTATTCACAATCTATAGAAAAATACTTCTAATTACTTTTTCACTTCGTAAATTTTGATAACTTATCTAACACATTTTTCCAATTAAAAAAAACTTTTATAACACTACTCATATAACTCTTTATATATATATATATATATATATATATATATATATGTCTTCCTACACAAAAATTTCCTCAATATTTGTTTTTCCTTATTAATTTTCTAAAACACCTTTTCAATTAAAAAAACTTTCATAACACTTTTCATACACCATTTTATACACACTATAAATTAGTAAAAATATATATATATATATTTTTTACTTGTTATCTTTCATCGTACATCAAATTTTCCTCAATATTTGTTTTGCGTATTCATTTTTATCATGAAGATAAAAATGAAAGTATTCGTCTCCTTTTATTTTGGTTGTCCAAGCCATGCTCCATATCCTCAGCAAAATTTAAATACACCCTTAATACCTAAATCCTCCTCTTGTATCCTAAGGAAAAATAGAAATAGTGCGTAAGTATAGAAAAATATCTCAACCCTCTTATTACTAAGCACATCAGTGAAAGTCTTAATATAAATTGTCCTTGTATATGTGTAAGAGTGGGTAGTTGATTTTTGAAAATTGATTTAAAATCAAATACAATACATGCGATTTTAAAAAACTTTGATCACTTTGAAACTTATTCAAAATAACAATCAATCTTAATTATGATCCAATAATTACTCACTGGGCTTTGTTTTAGAAAAAGAAAATAATATTTTGTATTAAACATGCATTATCAGACACTAATATGAACCATGAAAAATGACATGTACTCATTATTAGACCGACAATATGATGAACCATGAAAAATGAAATGTCTGCTGACTAAAACCTCCAAAAGACATTGAATCAAAACTGCTAAAATCAATGAAATATTTGGCAACAAGGAGTACCATGTCTGAGACACCCTTGAAATGGAATGCAAACTCTGGAAACAGAATATTCTATAGACCAGACACATTTTAGCACAGTCCCATACCAATCAAAGATTCAACATTAACAGCTCTGCTGTATTCAATCTGAGAAGCAAACCCAGCTGCAATATGCTTCGAGATTTCATCATGGAAAATGGTGAAAGTAGTGCTGGAATCTATTATATTGGTTCATCCATTGCCTTTGGTGTCGAATCTCAATAACTTAGAAGGCAGCTTCACGTGTTTTCCCCAAATAGTATACGTGATATTGAGAAGAAGGGGGAGCTATCGAATTGGTTAGAAAAGTGGTGTAATTCAGAGGGATGTCAACCATGAGGCTTTTCTATTTTTCTTGGTTGAATAGGTGGTTTGGAAGGCAATACATAAAAATATCTGTTTTTAGTGAGATTTTATGGAAGTGTTTTTTTATAGTTTTTTCTGATCTAATTTTTCTAAAATTATGTAATTTGATTAAAATAACAAGTTTATAAATAATTTATGTACAATGAAGTTAGGATTTTTTAGGGTGCTAAATCCATATATATAAGCAGTTTAAATAATATTTCTTCCCATCAAACTCATCTAATAATTTATTCTTCACCAGCTTCTATTATTTTTAAAACAACTACTATTATGATTAAATGCTATTATTAAATGCATGATTAAAACCTACTATGATGGTGTATTTTTATCTATCATTTATGAGAATATAATTCCAATTGAATTTAAAAAACAATTACCTTGCAAATATTTTTTTTTTAACCAATTCATTATCCAAAGATTTTATTTTACCAATTATTAATTAAAATGTTTATACTTTCACTCTGGAACTATTTCAAATTCACATAAAATTTGAGTGAAAGGTTAAGCACCCAACACTAATCATATTTTTACATTCAATAGAAGACATGTAATTTTACATCTTTGTAAGAATAACAACCAGAACCTTCACGATTTCTATTAATGAGCGTTAAGAGATGAGCATGCTTTTCATGAATGTATGCGAGCTCTGCGCTTGTGGATTGTAGCTCTGCCTTTGTGGAATCTAACTGCGATTCTATCTCTGTTATTTTTTTTTTGAGATCATTGATTACACCTACACATCCATCTACAGGATCTCGTAATCCTTGTCTGGCTTCGTACACCATGCTGCTTACGGCCTACCCTCGCTGCTCTGTTGGAGGATCCTATAACACCATAACAGATTATCACTTCAATTGCAAAAATGGTGTAAAGTTGCACGCACTTAGGCGTTTTGTGTTTGTATTGACACGAAATCTTATTTTAAAAGCACAAATAAAAATTAAGGAACATATATATATATTACTCTACATCTATCAATAATTTTGTATTTCAGTTATCCCTGACTAATTTTTCATTTCAACTATCCCCGATAATGTTTCATTCGAGCAATGGAACATACCTGTAGTAATTTGATAGCATGGCCATTTCTGAACACTCTCACAGAATGACAGAACAAGAAATAAATACAAAATATTGCTGGAGAGCACAAGCTGTAAATTATTTTATTATGAGAAATCTATATATACATGCATATAGATAGTTACATAGAAATAGTTTGACCCAACTAAAAACTAATTTCTAAAAACGATTTCTAAACTAACACTTAATGGAAATATTAAATCTTTTAACACTCCTTTTAATATTGAGGGCTACATTGTTTTACGCCTAACTTTTGACATTGAAATTCAAAATTGACTTTTCCTAGTGGTTTGGTGAAGATATCCACTAACTATTCCTTGGATTCACAAAATTTGAGAACAATATCACCATTTTTTACGAGTTCACGAATGAAGTGGAAACGAGTGTCGATATGTTTTCTCTTTTGATAGAAGACATTGTTCTTCGATAAGGAAATAGCAGAAGTGTTGGCACAAAGGATTGAAATAGGTTCATTTTCTATATATCTGAAGTTAGAGAGAAGTCTCTTTAGCCACACTGCTTGACATGATGCTGAATTTGCTGCAATGTACTCGGCCTCTGTTGAAGATAGCGCAACTACGGGCTGCTTTTTGGATGACCACGAGATCAAGTTTCTGCCAAATAGAAAAGCATAGCCAAAAGTGTTTTTCCAATCATCAATACATCCTGCATAATCACTATCTGTATAACCAACCATTTCACTATTTGCAGAGGCTGCATACGATAAAACATAAGTAGATGTACCTGCAATGTATCTTAACACCCTTTTCCAGCCTTCCAATGATAGTATTTAGGAGATTCCACAAACCTGGAAATATAACTAGCTGCAAATGCTATATCAAGTCTAGTAGCCGTAAGATACATAATGCTACCATCAAGTTGCTTATACAAAGTCGCATTAACAATAGCACCCACATCACTCAACTTTGTAACAGCTTCAATAGCAGTATCCACAGGTTTACACATGTCCATCTTAAACTTTTTCAAAATCTTAGTAGCATACTTTTGTTGACTCATAAACATACCATCTTATGTTTGTTTCACTTCGATACCTAAGAAGTATCTGATTAATCCAAGATCTGTCATTTCAAATTCATTTTTCATTGCAGCTTGAAATTCATCTAACTGCATGTTACCTCTATAAATTATGTCATCAACATAAAGACACAGTATCAAAATATTACCTTGATGATCATTCTTGATATACAAAGTGGGCTCATGGTCACTTCTTCTAAAATCATTATTCAGCAAGTAATGGTCTATTTGGCTGTACCAAGCTCTTGGAGCTTGATTCAGGCCATATAATGCTTCTTGCAACCTGTACACCTTATGTTCTTGATTTTTGATTTCGAAACCAGGGGGCTGATCAACATACACTTCTTCTTTCAAAACATCGTTCAAAAAAGTAGAATTTACATCCATTTGGTAAATCAGCCACTTGTTTTATGCTGCAATAGCTAATACAAATCGAATAGTATCAATTTTTGCTACATGTGAAAATGTTTCACCATAATCTATGCCAGGTTGTTGTGAAAATCCTTTGGAAACTAATCTTACTTTGTGCTTATCAACTTCACCTCTCTCATTTAATTTTGTTTTAAAAACCCATTTGACACCTATAGAGTTTTTATCATTAGGTAGATCAACTAAATCCCAAGTTTGATTTCTTTCAATAGCATCGATTTAATTTTTCATCACATCTACCCATTCTTTGTCCTTTATAGCCTCTTCAAAAAAAGTAGGTTGAAATGAGATAAATGCAAAATTTACAATATTATCAACATCATCTTGTGCATAAATATCACTTAAGTTTCTCATTTTAGGATTATCAGAATCAGACTCAAAAGATGATGAACTGCTATTTCTTGATGGAACTACTACTGGTTTTGTCTTGAACCTGTAATCTTGGAGTGCTTGTTGCAGGTGCTTGATTTTCCTTTAACAGAATAAAAGGATTAGGACAAGTGTTTTTCTCCATTTCATTCCAAGACTTGTCTTCCAAAAATTTCACATCTCGACTTAGGACAAATTTCTTAGTTATAGGATTAAACAATATTTATGCTTTAGATTGATCACTATATCTTATAAAAATATACTTTTCACTCCTATCATCAATTTTTTTTCTCAACTTTTTTGGAACATGAGCGAAAGCAATATAACCAAATATGCGAAAGTGTGAAACATTTACCTCTTTTCCACTCCATGCTTATTCTGGTACAAAACTTTGAACACTAGAAGTTGGTGATCTATTCAAAATATATACCAAACATGCAACTCCTTCAGCCCATAAATCTTTAGACAAATTTTGTGTTTTAAGAAAACTTCGAGCCATATTCATAATTGTTTTATTATTTCTTTTTGCGACTCCATTCTAGTGCGGAGTATAACTCATTGTCGTTTGTTTTTTAATACCATGTTGTTTGCAAAAATCAATGAATTCATTAGATTCATACTCACCTCCTTTTCAAACCTCAGAACTTTAATAAACTTGCCACTCTGTTTTTGAGCCTCAGCTTTGAACTCCTTAAACTTGGAAAAAGTTTCAGATTTGTATTTGATGAAATACACCAAAATTTTCTTCCTAAAATAATCAATGAAAGTAAGAAAATAGAGACTGCCAACAACTGATTTTTCTTCCATTGGACTGCACAAATATGTATTCACTAATTCTAGTTGTTCTTTGGCTCTATTAGATGCTAAAGCAAAACCATATCGCTTATGTTTACCCATTATACAACTTGTACAGGAAGAGATATGATCAGACAAAGAAGGCAAACCTTTCACCATAGACTGTTTTTGCTACAAACTCATACTTTGGATAAGTAAATGACCATATCGAAAATGCCAAATATCAGAGTCAATTGGAATTTAAACATTATGTGCATACAATTTCTCACTTTTCAACTGTAATTGATACAACCTGTTCTTTGTCATTGGAATATTTGCAACGAGAGACTTATGTTTATCAACAATCGCGCAAGTAGTATTGTGAAAGCTAACATCATAACCATGTGCATCTAACTGACCAACACTCAACAAATTATGCTTGAAATTGGGTACATAATAAACATCATAGATATTCTTCACATCTTGTTTGGTTAAGACAAGTACAACACCCTTTCGTGAAGCCTTAACCTAGCGGTCATCACCCAAACCAATAGAGGAACTGAAAGATGTATCAAGATGTGAAAACAAATCACTATGACCAGTCATATGATTACTACATCCGTTGTCTACCAACCAAAAATATTTATTAGGTACTTGCACAGTCACTTGGCATGCCAAAAATAAAGCATCTAATGTTTCACATTCAATGTTTGTGATATAGGATTTTTTTTTACTCAAAACATACTGTAGTTTTCGAGATTTAGAATTATAATGGACATATTTTTTGCAATAGTGACATTGAATTTTAGATTTATCTATCTGCCTACGACCATGATCATTTTGAGATTACTCTGAATTTTTTTGAGTTACTTGTGATCTATCATCAGACTGAGACTGTCCTCTACCTTTTCCTCTCCTGCCACGAAAACCTCTGCCTCTACCTCTATCCATAAAAGCTTTAGATTTGAAAGGATTCTCTAAATTACTCACATCTAAATTAATTCTTTCTTTATGAGCCAACAAAGAACCAGTTAATTCTTTCACAGATAATTTTGTTAATTCTCTCGATTCAAAAACAGTAACAATGATGTCAAATTTTCTAGGAAAACATCGAAGAACTTTTTCAACAATTCTTTGGTCTTCTATTTCTTTACCATTTATCTGCAGTTGATTAAAAACACCCATAACTTTAGTCATAAATTGATCAACGGTTTATGATTCAGTCATTTTAAGCGTTTCAAATTGTGTTCTGAGAGTCTGTAATCTTAGCATTTTTACTTTATCATTTCCTTGATAAGCAACCTTAGGTATATCCCAAATTGATTTAGCGGTTTTAGCAGTAGTGATTTTAGGAAAAATAGAGTCATATAATGAATTTAAAATGCATGACTTTGCTCTACCTTCTTTCTGTTTAAGTTCATGAAATTATTTTCTTTGAGTAGCAGTCTTTCCACCAATTGTATTTTCGTCAGGTTCTGTGAACCCCAACTCTACTGATTCCCAACACTCTAGGCCTTGTAAGCATGCTTTCATTTTAAGGCTCCAAAAATCATAATTCTTCCCACTAAATAGAGGCATAGGGATTGTAAATTGACTTGTCGTGGCCATTTTTTAAGTAATAAAAAATAAATCTGAAAACAACTCTTTTTAAAACACTTCCAAACATATATCACAGATAGAATTTGGATGAAGGTGATTAAAAACTATATTTTTTTTAACCCTTTTTAACTTCAACTCCTTAATCTTATAAATCCCATCATTGAAGATTCACACCAAAATCGAACGTCCTCAATCCTCTCCTTTCAACATCCTCAATCCTCTCCTTTCAACATATACATTGATTAAATCCCTTTTTTCTATAGGCTAAAAAGCCAAACCAATCAACTAAACATAAAACCGTGCAAATTTTTGATGCAACAAGATCATCGCATATACAAACTTTTGAAAGATGGTAAATGTTGGATTACAAAAAATATTAAAGCAGTGAAGCATGAACCTTCTACTGCTAAATTCAATTCACAGCTTACAAATTTCTCGTTCGAGTCTTGGCGACTTCAAACAACAAAGATGGAACTACAGTGAAAAATTAGTTAGCAAAGCAGGCAACAACAACTTATCTACTTCAAAAAGCTTCAAATGGTAGCTTCAAACAACTAGTGTAAGTCTTCAACAACAATATACTTCAAAAGCTTCAAATGGCAGCTTCAAACAACGAGTGCAAGTCTTCAGCAAAAAAATCTCCAGTAGTTCGCATTTTCCCAAGAAGAACCCCAAAGCTCTGATACCATGACAGAATGACAAAGAAGAAACAAATACAAAATATTGTTGGAGAGCGCAAGCTGTAAATTATTTTATTATGAGCAATCTATATATACATGCATATAGACAGTTACATAGAAACAATTTGAACCAACTAAAAACTAATTTCTAAAACTGATTTCTAAACTAACACTTAATGGAAAGATTAAATCTTTTAACACACTGTATGTATCGAAAGAAATTTCTCAGGATCGTCTGCCAAAAAATATGGAGTGAGGAAACATCTCTCTAAACATTTCTTTCTATTGATCTTGCAAGCGGCACACAACAATGTCAACAGCGTTCTTGGCTTGTTAGCAGTAAGGTGGTTCTTCATCTGCAAAAAAATTCCACATTTAGTATGGTCTATTGAAAATTCCACATGTATTATAATATAATATATAGATTCATAATATATATATATATCATAATATATAGATTCAAATATATAATTTATGGATTCATAATACATATATTATAATATATAATATATAAACGATCTAAATATAATAAATAGATTCATTATCATAAAAAGAAATCATCTAGAAACCCTAAATTCCACAACCTCATGACTGTAAATTGGTTATTTAAAAATGCCAACAAGATTTTAAGGGAAAATCAACGGTGTAGAGTAAACGAAATGGAAGGAAATATCGTTGAGGTACAATGATTAGACGACAAAAAACATGCACATTTCTTTTATCATAAATGTGTTCACTTTAACAGTGGAGGCAGGGTTGGAAAGCATGGAATCTATCATTCAAAGGTTAAGTTTGGTTTTAAGTCCGGTTGAATCATGCTATAACTCTCAATTTCACCTTTGTTGTTTGTTTCGTCTTGTCAGTTTCACTTATACTTTACCATGGGAATTTTGCCAATAAATTTAATCCCTGGAATTTTGACCAATTTTCAGGCTACCCATGATAATACATAGAAATTAGGCCCACTGAAAAAACCAATATGATATCCATTCATTTTTCCCCTGCGTAATTTTGTCAATTTGAAGTTTAAACCTTGCTCTTAATTTTAATTTCACCTTTTTGTAAGGTGAAGAATCCATATTTATGTTCATGTGCATCAAGTGGCTCAAAAATCCAGATTGTTAGGATGTCGAAGAAGGGCCTGTGATCGGATCACGAGAAGTAGACATAGGAACCGGTGATAGAGCGGCATTTGAGATTAGTCAACAGGGGATGTTCAGCAAGATGCAGATCGAAGGCATATTGTTAGCCAGTCGACCTGATGCATCATGCCACCATCCATCACATCAGTTCTATGTTGTCTGTCATCTACAACATAGGGAACGCTATCACACCAAGAAAGAGGGTCAAGATCGCTAGAAAGACGGTCGCAGAGGTTAAGAAGAGAGGCCACCGACTTCTCTCAAGCCTGTTCTTCTGCATGAATTCTGTGTTTTTAATATCTGTTTTGTTTCATTTTACTTCATCTTTTTGGTGGGATTTAAAAACTGGGGTTTGTTAAAGTTCCGTCGCTGTGATTTTCTGGATGATTTCAGTAGTTGAGCTTCTTTTTCTGTAATTTTAATTCTTGTATCGTGTGCAGAGTGGTTTAATTTTAAGAAAAAAATGGCTAATCCTCTTGCCAATTCATATTTAAATTAATCCACCAAACTTGATGGCAAAAAATACGCCAATTGGAAGTTTAATCTAGTCACCGTTCTCGAGGCATACAACCTCTGGATGATTGTCAAAGGTGGCAAGCCCAAGCCTGTTGTTGCCACCGCAATTCCAGATTGGGATAAGTGAGAAATGAAAGTGAAAGTGCTATTGCGCATGTCTGTAAAGGACAACATCATTCCTCACATTCGGGACTGTACATATTCAAAGCACAAGTGGGAAACTCTCAAAGGTTTGTACGAAACTACTAATGCAAACCGCATTTTATTTTTAAAAGCGAAGCTACTATCTATCAAAATGGAAGCCAATGAAAAGATCAGCAACTTTTTTTCTAGAATTAAAGACTTAAGTGATAAGCTTGGCGACATTGGTGAAAAAGTGTCTACTAGCAATTTAGTAACTGTTTCTCTGAAGGGTTTAGTCCAAGAATATAAAGTCTTTATTTCAGCACTCTCAACTAGACAAACGCCTCCTACATTTGATGAATTGGCTGGAATTATTCTTCAAGAAGAAGAGAGAATGTAACATTTTTAACTGGATTCAAATGATTCTGATTTGGCATTGATTGAAAGAGGTAAAAGATGATTCCGAGGGAGACCATGGGATAGGAATAGAGGTCGTTTTCAAGCAAAGCAGAAAGTTATGACACATCCTGATTCTTATGTTAAGATAAATATTGAATGTGATTATTGTGGAAAACCTAGACATCTAGCTAAATATTTCTATAGAAGAAAGAATCATGAATCAAATGAAAGACATAAAAGACATAATGGAAATTTCATGAACAGAGACACTTCAGTTACTAATGGATTTAAAAATATTAAATTTTTTCTTTCTGATGCTTCATTGTCTGCTGAAACTGATGACAAGACTGCTTGGTTCATAGATTCTGGTGCATCAGCTCATATGACTTGTAATAAAGAATGGTATGATAAATATTACGAGAAAACTGATGGAACACACATTTACCTAGGAGATAATAGGTCATATAAAGTCCAAGGCTATGGTGTAATAAGTGTGTACTTACCTAATGGACAAATGAGACAGATATATGATGTGATGTATGTTCTTGCTATCAAAAATAATTTGATATTTGTTTCAACTATCACTAATAATAATTTAAAAGTGGAATTTGGTAAATTGGGGTGTATTGTGAAAGATGTTCAAGATTGCTACAGGGTTGTTTCCATAGGTACCAGGGTTGGGGGATTGTATAAATTGGATGTGACGATGAAGCCTCATGTTTCATTGACATCCACAGCAACGTCAAAAGCAGAGTTATGGCATCACAGGTATGGGAACCTAAATTACAATGATTTATTGTTATTGCAAAGAAAAACAATGGTTAAAGGTCTTCCTGTTATGAAGACTGAACATTTACCATGTGAAGCTTGTGCACTTGGTAAGCAGCATAGAGAGGAGTTTCCCATTCATACAGAGAAAAGACAATATGATATACTTGAATTAATTAACACTGATGTATGTGGACCTATGCAAACTAGGTCGCTTGGTGGTGCTTCCTACTTTCTTACTTTTGTTGATGATATATTTAGATATACATGGGTCTATTTCATACGAAGAAAAAGTGATGTCTTTGAGTATTTTAAATAATTCATAACTTTGATAGAAAATCAAACAGGCAAATACATTAAAATTCTCATATCAGATCAGGGTGGTCAATATAAATCAGGAGCGTTTAACAGATATTGTAAATTTCATGGGATCCAACAATAGTTCACAGTACCTCATACTCCTTAGCAAAATGGTGTTACTGAGAGATGGAATAGAACACTGGTGGAGTGTGCTCACAGTATGCTTCAAGGTAAAAACATTTCTAATGGTTTCTGGGCAGAAGCCATTAATACTGTTGTTTATTTGAAGAATCAAAGTCCCACTAAGAAATTAGTTTTTCAAACTACTTTTGAGATTATTTATTATTATAAACTTGATGTAAGTCATTTAAGAGTATTTGGATGCACTTCCTTTGCACATATTCCTAAGGATAACAGAAGAAATCTTGATGCAAAGTCAATCAAGTGTGTTTTTATTGGGTATTGTACATATCAGAAAGCATATAAATTGTTTGATCCCAATTCACATAAACTGTTTGCAATTCGAGATGTGGTGTTTCATGAGATGCTGATAAAAGTGATATAATGAATGATTCGTGGCATATATATAATGATGATGATGTCAAAATTGATACTTTTGTTAAACAAGAACAGGAATAGGTACAGGTACAGGTTCGAGATTAGAATGAAAACAGCATGAGCACATCCAGCAGTAGCGATTCATCACAAGAGGAAGATTCACCTCTAAGCAGGAGAATCATGAATGGAGCTCCAACAGGTATTGTAGAACCAGGAAGGTCAACCCGAAAAACCCATCTTCCTGCAAGGTATAGAGATTATGCCTTGATGTCTGATATCATGAATGTTGTAGAACTAGTTGATTATGAACAAGCTAAAGAGCATGAACGATGGAGAAATGCTATGAATGATGAATATGACTCTCTTATGAAAAATCAAACATGGGAATTAGTTGAAATCCCTGGAAACAAAGTTCCAATTGGAAGAAAATGGTTGTATAAATATAAATTTAAAGCAGATGGTAGCATTGATAAATTTAAGGCGAGATTATTTGCAAAAGGATATGCGCAATAGGAGGGAATTGATTATCAATATAATTTTGCACCAGTAGTTAAATTGAATACAATTAGAGTACTGATTGCCTTAGCTACAAAACATAATTGGAATATATATCAATTGGATGTCAAATCTGCTTTTTTGAATGATGATTTGAAGGAAGAAGTTTATCTCGTTCAACCTGAAGGGTTTGTCAAATTGGGATAGGAGCATCTAGTCTACAGGTTAAGAAAAGCTTTATATGGTTTGAATCAAGCGTCCAGATCATGGTATGTAAAGATTGATACCTTCTTTCATCAGAATGGGTTTGTGAAAAGCAAAAATGATCCTAACCTATATGTTAAGAAAGATGAAGAAGGAAATGTTTCTTTAATATCATTATATGTGGATGATCTCATTATCACAGGAAGTTCTTACAAGTTAATTGAAGAAATTAAAATTCAGTTTTCTAGGGAATTTGAAATGAAAGATCTAGGTGAATTGCATTACTGTTTAGCAATTGAGGTATGGAGAGAGCTTGGTAAAACATTGATCACTCAAAGTAAATACACAAAGGAAATTCTTAAAAAGTTCAATATGAGTGATTGCAAAGCTATGTCAACTCCCTTAGAACAGAATGCAAAGTTGTAGAAAGAAGATGGAACTAAAGAGGAAAATGGAACTTTATATCGTCAGTTGGTGGGAAGTCTGAACTATCTCATCACTACCAGACCATACATTGCATACTCAGTCAGTATCCTTAGTCATTTTATGGTTAAGCCTTCAAGAAATCATTGGAATGCTACAAAGAAAGTTCTCTGATACTTAAAGGAACAATCAATTTAGGTATTATGTATACTAATGAATTTGATGTTGCACTGACAGGTTTTTTTGATTCAGATTGGGCAAGAAATCCTGATGACAGAAGATATACCTCTGGCCATGCATTTTATATAGGATCAGGAGTTGTGTCATGGAGTAGTAAGAAACGACCAACTATTTCTTTATCATGAACATAATCTGAGTACAAAGCTTTGACCAATGCCACCTGTGAAGCTGTTTGGTTGCAGAGAATTCTTGCAGATCTCGAAGAGGATCAAAGTGGTTCAACATGCATACATTGTGATAATCAAAGTGCTATCAAATTAGTACACAATCCAATATATCATGCCAGATCAAAACACATTGAGCTGTAATACCACTTTGTACGAGAGAAGATTGAATCAAATGAGATTGATTTAGTATTTTGTAAAACCATGGATAATATGGCCGATATATTTACCAAGCCACTTGGTAAACTCAAGTTTGAAGTTTTTAGAAGTCAATTAGGTGTTGTATAAAATCCATTTCTCCATTAAGGGAGGATGTGAGAATAATCTAGAATAATGTATAAATATGAGTGATTATGGTTTGTTGAATGAGAGTTCTATAATTAGAGTTTAGTTCCACCAATTTAGGATTGTTGCCCCAAACTTAGGAAGATTAGGTGAGTGCCTATGCTATAAATATGTAATTTCATCGTTGAGCTAATGACAAGTTGTGTGAGCTATGTCTCACGTTGTGTATTGCATTTTCTTTATACAATTCCACCACGGTTTAAATTTTGGGGCATCTATGACATAGAAATGTTTGCTTGTGACATTTTCTATGGAACCTTCCAAATAGGTAGCCCAAACATTTGGGCATTTATCACAGACCAATTAGTTTGGCCGTTTCGAACGAAGAGGTCATTGCCGTATTTTTCTGTCATTTTAGAAGATTGGAATTTGATTGTCATTTTCAACTGTCCAATTAAAATTGGATGGTGACTGGTTTTTGTTTCACTCTTTAATATTCTATTATTATTTTAATTTTAATATAAATTTATAAAATAAGTGTTTGTTTTAGTTTGACATGTAGGCTCATGGAAAAAGAAAAAAGTGTTTTCTTGTAAATTTATAAGTTTCTACGTGATAGTTTGTAAATTTATAAATCTCCACATCGTGTAAGAGTAGAAAAAGGACCTAGTCACTAGTGTCCAAAAATAAAGACCAGATTAAAAATGAGGAAGAAGTTAATTGATTTTTTTTTGGAGTAAAAAGGTTTATAACAACAATCTTATGAAATTTTTGGGGATAATTAGATATTAAATATTATAACTTAGAATATTTAAGTTTTTTTAATGTGATTTTAATACTTTATAAGTTATAGGTAAGCAGAAATAGAAAACATATAATGGACTTAGAGGTACTCATGTACACCATCTCATAAAAAGAGAAAACTAGAAAAAATTATAAGAAAAAACTTTCTCCAAAAAGAGTGTATATGAAAACAAAGAAGGAATGAGAATTGGATATGACCCCAAGGACAACTTCGTTCATTATAAGCATAATTTGTAACCGAAGAAACCTTGGTTTTTCCAAGGATATTGTTAAAATATCAAATGATCTTTAGTAGCCACATCTTTTAGGTCCAAAATGGCATGTTAGATAAGTTGGTGAATGCTTGGTTATGCCAAGGATATTGTTAAAATATCAAATGATCTTTAGTAGCCACATATTTTAGGTCCAAAATGCTATGTTAGATAAGTTGGTGAATGCTAAATATGGTTCTTAATATATTTGGTCCTTTGATGCTCCACAAGAATTTTATAGATCTATATTGATCTTTGATTATAACAGCATACAATAGTAAGCTAATCCTACTAAATGTCAAAATCAATCAATAACTATCATATCCAAAAATCTTTTTAATAATAACTATCACATCGAAAGAAATTCTTAACTTGCTAAAATTGCACCTCAATACCTAATTGTGCAATAGATAACATTGTCACTCATTGTTCCTTCCAGGAGCAATCAATAGGAGAAAAACCTAGATAGAAAAAAAAACGTGGGGTGTACGTTTGACCATCACCTAATCCATCCAAGTCAAAATATGAGAAATCCTCAAGCTTAGGGGAGCCAATAATGCCAAAAATCAAAATCCCCCTAACCACCTTCATAATATTGAATAAATCATTATTACTATGATTATAAGGGTGAGATTGTGTTGAAATATTGTTCAAATTATATATGAAATTTAGATGAAGGTTTGTGGAAATATCAAATAAGTTATTTAGCTGAATATTTTCCTAAGTCTCGCCTTTTTATGAAACATTGACTAAGAGTAATGTAGAGTGAAATGAAATTTTGAGTAAGTTATTATAGTCCATATTTTCTCCTACCTTCACCTTCTCCTTCATCATAATTATATACATAATTATTTATATATTAAAAAATATATTCTAAATTTAAAATAATTTTTATTACAAATATTATATTTATTTCAAAAAAAATAAAAAATAATACCTTTTGTTATCAGTATGTAATAAAATGTTAAATTAAATTTATTAAATTACATCTTATTAAAAAAAAATTACCAATGATAATGCCACACATATCAATTAAACTTTAATACTTCCACTAACTCACTTCTTCATAGCAATTAAACTTATATATTTCCACTAACTCGCTTAAATAGTGTCTATATTTATTGTTATTGAAAAAAGCCCTAAAATTTCTTTTATATTATATTTATGTCATGTTTTTTAAGTTCTGCAGACATGGATTATAAATGGAGTCACAAAACACCATGTTTTGTAATGAAACCATGAAGCTTAGCTTCTAACAAGAGTTTTGCAATGGAGTTATGGAATTATGCCAAGAGGTTGATATAGAATGCGAAAATGCCTAGCTCGGACCAAACTGACTCACTTATGCCTACATTTCTGTAATTTCAAATATTACTGGTACTGCTGTTATACCACTCGCAATGAAACAAACCCCTAGCATGGAATTATTAGAACAATGGGTCTAGAGAAACTTATTAAGATAGATACATTTAAAAGATTTTAATATTTTCCATTAAATCTTTTAACAGACGATTCCATAAGTTTCTATTTAGACCCATTGTTCTAATAATTCCATGCTAGAGTTTGTTTCATTGCAGTGGTACTACTGTGATACCCGATATATTTGAAGTGCAATGTAGCATAGTGAATCGATTTAGTCCGTGAAACATTTCGCATTCTATACGACCCTCTTGGCATAATTCCATAACTCCATTGCAAAACTCTTGTTAGAAGCTAAGCTTCATGGTTTCATTACAAAACATGGTGTTTTGTGACTCCATTTATAATCCATGTCTGCAGAACTTAAAAAACATGACATAAATATAATATAAAAGAAATTTTAGGGCTTTTTTCAATAACAATAAATATAGACACTATTTAAGCGAGTTAGTGGAAATATATAAGTTTAATTGCTATGAAGAAGTGAGTTAGTGGAAGTATTAAAGTTTAATTGATATGTGTGGCATTATCATTGGTAATTTTTTTTTAATAAGATGTAATTTAATAAATTTAATTTAACATTTTATTACATACTGATAACAAAAGGTATTATTTTTTATTTTTTTTGAAATAAATATAATATTTGTAATAAAAATTATTTTAAATTTAGAATATATTTTTTAATATATAAATAATTATGTATATAATTATGATGAAGGAGAAGGTGAAGGTAGGAGAAAATATGGACTATAATAACTTACTCAAAATTTCATTTCACTCTACATTACTCTTAGTCAATGTTTCATAAAAAGGCGAGACTTAGGAAAATATTCAGCTAAATAACTTATTTGATATTTCCACAAACCTTCATCTAAATTTCATATATAATTTGAACAATATTTCAACACAATCTCACCCTTATAATCATAGTAATAATGATTTATTCAATATTATGAAGGTGGTTAGGGGGATTTTGATTTTTGGCATTATTGGCTCCCCTAAGCTTGAGGATTTCTCATATTTTGACTTGGATGGATTAGGTGATGGTCAAACGTACACCCCACGTTTTTTTTTCTATCTAGGTTTTTCTCCTATTGATTGCTCCTGGAAGGAACAATGAGTGACAATGTTATCTATTGCACAATTAGGTATTGAGGTGCAATTTTAGCAAGTTAAGAATTTCTTTCGATGTGATAGTTATTATTAAAAAGATTTTTGGATATGATAGTTATTGATTGATTTTGACATTTAGTAGGATTAGCTTACTATTGTATGCTGTTATAATCAAAGATCAATATAGATCTATAAAATTCTTGTGGAGCATCAAAGGACCAAATATATTAAGAACCATATTTAGCATTCACCAACTTATCTAACATAGCATTTTGGACCTAAAATATGTGGCTACTAAAGATCATTTGATATTTTAACAATATCCTTGGCATAACCAAGCATTCACCAACTTATCTAACATGCCATTTTGGACCTAAAAGATGTGGCTACTAAAGATCATTTGATATTTTAACAATATCCTTGGAAAAACCAAGGTTTCTTCGGTTACAAATTATGCTTATAATGAACGAAGTTGTCCTTGGGGTCATATCCAATTCTCATTCCTTCTTTGTTTTCATATACACTCTTTTTGGAGAAAGTTTTTTCTTATAATTTTTTCTAGTTTTCTCTTTTTATGAGATGGTGTACATGAGTACCTCTAAGTCCATTATATGTTTTCTATTTCTGCTTACCTATAACTTATAAAGTATTAAAATCACATTAAAAAAACTTAAATATTCTAAGTTATAATATTTAATATCTAATTATCCCCAAAAATTTCATAAGATTGTTGTTATAAACCTTTTTACTCCAAAAAAAAATCAATTAACTTCTTCCTCATTTTTAATCTGGTCTTTATTTTTGGACACTAGTGACTAGGTCCTTTTTCTACTCTTACACGATGTGGAGATTTATAAATTTACAAACTATCACGTAGAAACTTATAAATTTACAAGAAAACACTTTTTTCTTTTTCCATGAGCCTACATGTCAAACTAAAACAAACACTTATTTTATAAATTTATATTAAAATTAAAATAATAATAGAATATTAAAGAGTGAAACAAAAACCAGTCACCATCCAATTTTAATTGGACAGTTGAAAATGACAATCAAATTCCAATCTTCTAAAATGACAGAAAAATACGGCAATGACCTCTTCGTTCGAAACGGCCAAACTAATTGGTCTGTGATAAATGCCCAAATGTTTGGGCTACCTATTTGGAAGGTTCCATAGAAAATGTCACAAGCAAACATTTCTATGTCATAGATGCCCCAAAATTTAAACCGTGGTGGAATTGTATAAAGAAAATGCAATACACAACGTGAGACATAGCTCACACAACTTGTCATTAGCTCAACGATGAAATTACATATTTATAGCATAGGCACTCACCTAATCTTCCTAAGTTTGGGGCAACAATCCTAAATTGGTGGAACTAAACTCTAATTATAGAACTCTCATTCAACAAACCATAATCACTCATATTTATACATTATTCTAGATTATTCTCACATCCTCCCTTAATGGAGAAATGGATTTTATACAACACCTAATTGACTTCTAAAAACTTCAAACTTGAGTTTACCAAGTGGCTTGGTAAATATATCGGCCATATTATCCATGGTTTTACAAAATACTAAATCAATCTCATTTGATTCAATCTTCTCTCGTACAAAGTGGTATTACAGCTCAATGTGTTTTGATCTGGCATGATATATTGGATTGTGTACTAATTTGATAGCACTTTGATTATCACAATGTATGCATGTTGAACCACTTTGATCCTCTTCGAGATCTGCAAGAATTCTCTGCAACCAAACAGCTTCACAGGTGGCATTGGTCAAAGCTTTGTACTCAGATTATGTTCATGATAAAGAAATAGTTGGTCGTTTCTTACTACTCCATGACACAACTCCTGATCCTATATAAAATGCATGGCCAGAGGTATATCTTCTGTCATCAGGATTTCTTGCCCAATCTGAATCAAAAAAACCTGTCAGTGCAACATCAAATTCATTAGTATACATAATACCTAAATTGATTGTTCCTTTAAGTATCAGAGAACTTTCTTTGTAGCATTCCAATGATTTCTTGAAGGCTTAACCATAAAATGACTAAGGATACTGACTGAGTATGCAATGTATGGTCTGGTAGTGATGAGATAGTTCAGACTTCCCACCAACTGACGATATAAAGTTCCATTTTCCTCTTTAGTTCCATCTTCTTTCTACAACTTTGCATTCTGTTCTAAGGGAGTTGACATAGCTTTGCAATCACTCATATTGAACTTTTTAAGAATTTCCTTTGTGTATTTACTTTGAGTGATCAATGTTTTACCAAGCTCTCTCCATACCTCAATTGCTAAACAGTAATGCAATTCACCTAGATCTTTCATTTCAAATTCCCTAGAAAACTGAATTTTAATTTCTTCAATTAACTTGTAAGAACTTCCTGTGATAATGAGATCATCCACATATAATGATATTAAAGAAACATTTCCTTCTTCATCTTTCTTAACATATAGGTTAGGATCATTTTTGCTTTTCACAAACCCATTCTGATGAAAGAAGGTATCAATCTTTACATACCATGATCTGGACGCTTGATTCAAACCATATAAAGCTTTTCTTAACCTGTAGACTAGATGCTCCTATCCCAATTTGACAAACCCTTCAGGTTGAACGAGATAAACTTCTTCCTTCAAATCATCATTCAAAAAAGCAGATTTGACATCCAATTGATATATATTCCAATTATGTTTTGTAGCTAAGGCAATCAGTACTCTAATTGTATTCAATTTAACTACTGGTGCAAAATTATATTGATAATCAATTCCCTCCTATTGCGCATATCCTTTTGCAAATAATCTCGCCTTAAATTTATCAATGCTACCATCTGCTTTAAATTTATATTTATACAACCATTTTCTTCCAATTGGAACTTTGTTTCCAGGGATTTCAACTAATTCCCATGTTTGATTTTTCATAAGAGAGTCATATTCATCATTCATAGCATTTCTCCATCGTTCATGCTCTTTAGCTTGTTCATAATCAACTAGTTCTACAACATTCATGATATCAGACATCAAGGCATAATCTCTATACCTTGCAGGAAGATGGGTTTTTCGGGTTGACCTTCCTGGTTCTACAATACCTGTTGGAGCTCCATTCATGATTCTCCTGCTTAGAGGTGAATCTTCCTCTTGTGATGAATCGCTACTGCTGGATGTGCTCATGCTGTTTTCATTCTAATCTCGAACCTGTACCTGTACCTATTCCTGTTCTTGTTTAACAAAAGTATCAATTTTGACATCATCATCATTATATATATGCCACGAATCATTCATTATATCACTTTTATCAGCATCTCATGAAACACCACATCTCGAATTGCAAACAGTTTATGTGAATTGGGATCAAACAATTTATATGCTTTCTGATATGTACAATACCCAATAAAAACACACTTGATTGACTTTGCATCAAGATTTCTTCTGTTATCCTTAGGAATATGTGCAAAGGAAGTGCATCCAAATACTCTTAAATGACTTACATCAAGTTTATAATAATAAATAATCTCAAAAGTAGTTTGAAAAACTAATTTCTTAGTGGGACTTTGATTCTTCAAATAAACAACAGTATTAATGGCTTCTGCCCAGAAACCATTAGAAATGTTTTTACCTTGAAGCATACTGTGAGCACACTCCACCAGTGTTCTATTCCATCTCTCAGTAACACCATTTTGCTAAGGAGTATGAGGTACTGTGAACTATTGTTGGATCCCATGAAATTTACAATATCTGTTAAACGCTCCTGATTTATATTGACCACCCTGATCTGATATGAGAATTTTAATGTATTTGCCTGTTTGATTTTCTATCAAAGTTATGAATTATTTAAAATACTCAAAGACATCACTTTTTCTTCGTATGAAATAGACCCATGTATATCTAAATATATCATCAACAAAAGTAAGAAAGTAGGAAGCACCACCAAGCGACCTAGTTTGCATAGGTCCACATACATCAGTGTTAATTAATTCAAGTATATCATATTGTCTTTTCTCTGTATGAATGGGAAACTCCTCTCTATGCTGCTTACCAAGTGCACAAGCTTCACATGGTAAATGTTCAGTCTTCATAACAGGAAGACCTTTAACCATTGTTTTTCTTTGCAATAACAATAAATCATTGTAATTTAGGTTCCCATACCTGTGATGCCATAACTCTGCTTTTGACGTTGCTGTGGATGTCAATGAAACATGAGGCTTCATCGTCACATCCAATTTATACAATCCCCCAACCCTGGTACCTATGGAAACAACCCTGTAGCAATCTTGAACATCTTTCACAATACACCCCAATTTACCAAATTCCACTTTTAAATTATTATTAGTGATAGTTGAAACAAATATCAAATTATTTTTGATAGCAAGAACATACATCACATCATATATCTGTCTCATTTGTCCATTAGGTAAGTACACACTTATTACACCATAGCCTTGGACTTTATATGACCTATTATCTCCTAGGTAAATGTGTGTTCCATCAGTTTTCTCGTAATATTTATCATACCATTCTTTATTACAAGTCATATGAGCTGATGCACCAGAATCTATGAACCAAGCAGTCTTGTCATCAGTTTCAGCAGACAATGAAGCATCAGAAAGAAAAAATTTAATATTTTTAAATCCATTAGTAACTGAAGTGTCTCTGTTCATGAAATTTCCATTATGTCTTTTATGTCTTTCATTTGATTCATGATTCTTTCTTCTATAGAAATATTTAGCTAGATGTCTAGGTTTTCCACAATAATCACATTCAATATTTATCTTAACATAAGAATCAGGATGTGTCATAACTTTCTGCTTTGCTTGAAAACGACCTCTATTCCTATCCCATGGTCTCCCTCGGAATCATCTTTTACCTCTTTCAATCAATGCCAAATCAGAATCATTTGAATCCAGTTAAAAATGTTACATTCTCTCTTCTTCTTGAAGAATAATTCCAGCCAATTCATCAAATGTAGGAGGCGTTTGTCTAGTTGAGAGTGCTGAAATAAAGACTTTATATTCTTGGACTAAACCCTTCAGAGAAACAGTTACTAAATTGCTAGTAGACACTTTTTCACCAATGTCGCCAAGCTTATCACTTAAGTCTTTAATTCTAGAAAAAAAGTTGCTGATCTTTTCATTGGCTTCCATTTTGATAGATAGTAGCTTCGCTTTTAAAAATAAAATGCGGTTTGCATTAGTAGTTTCGTACAAACCTTTGAGAGTTTCCCACTTGTGCTTTGAATATGTACAGTCCCGAATGTGAGGAATGATGTTGTCCTTTACAGACATGCGCAATAGCACTTTCACTTTCATTTCTCACTTATCCCAATCTGGAATTGCGGTGGCAACAACAGGCTTGGGCTTGCCACCTTTGACAATCATCCAGAGGTTGTATGCCTCGAGAACGGTGACTAGATTAAACTTCCAATTGGCGTATTTTTTGCCATCAAGTTTGGTGGATTAATTTAAATATGAATTGGCAAGAGGATTAGCCATTTTTTTCTTAAAATTAAACCACTCTGCACACGATACAAGAATTAA
Organism: Pinus albicaulis; assembly: GCA_034641835.2. Taxonomy (NCBI): domain Eukaryota; kingdom Viridiplantae; phylum Streptophyta; class Pinopsida; order Pinales; family Pinaceae; genus Pinus; species Pinus albicaulis. The sequence goes on along the minus strand of JAXQQM020079887.1, from coordinate 60,113 downwards.
AATTACAGAAAAAGAAGCTCAACTACTGAAATCATCCAGAAAATCACAGCGACGGAACTTTAACAAACCCCAGTTTTTAAATCCCACCAAAAAGATGAAGTAAAATGAAACAAAACAGATATTAAAAACACAGAATTCATGCAGAAGAACAGGCTTGAGAGAAGTCGGTGGCCTCTCTTCTTAACCTCTGCGACCGTCTTTCTAGCGATCTTGACCCTCTTTCTTGGTGTGATAGCGTTCCCTATGTTGTAGATGACAGACAACATAGAACTGATGTGATGGATGGTGGCATGATGCATCAGGTCGACTGGCTAACAATATGCCTTCGATCTGCATCTTGCTGAACATCCCCTGTTGACTAATCTCAAATGCCGCTCTATCACCGGTTCCTATGTCTACTTCTCGTGATCCGATCACAGGCCCTTCTTCGACATCCTAACAATCTGGATTTTTGAGCCACTTGATGCACATGAACATAAATATGGATTCTTCACCTTACAAAAAGGTGAAATTAAAATTAAGAGCAAGGTTTAAACTTCAAATTGACAAAATTACGCAGGGGAAAAATGAATGGATATCATATTGGTTTTTTCAGTGGGCCTAATTTCTATGTATTATCATGGGTAGCCTGAAAATTGGTCAAAATTCCAGGGATTAAATTTATTGGCAAAATTCCCATGGTAAAGTATAAGTGAAACTGACAAGACGAAACAAACAACAAAGGTGAAATTGAGAGTTATAGCATGATTCAACCGGACTTAAAACCAAACTTAACCTTTGAATGATAGATTCCATGCTTTCCAACCCTGCCTCCACTGTTAAAGTGAACACATTTATGATAAAAGAAATGTGCATGTTTTTTGTCGTCTAATCATTGTACCTCAACGATATTTCCTTCCATTTCGTTTACTCTACACCGTTGATTTTCCCTTAAAATCTTGTTGGCATTTTTAAATAACCAATTTACAGTCATGAGGTTGTGGAATTTAGGGTTTCTAGATGATTTCTTTTTATGATAATGAATCTATTTATTATATTTAGATCGTTTATATATTATATATTATAATATATGTATTATGAATCCATAAATTATATATTTGAATCTATATATTATGATATATATATATATTATGAATCTATATATTATATTATAATACATGTGGAATTTTCAATAGACCATACTAAATGTGGAATTTTTTTGCAGATGAAGAACCACCTTACTGCTAACAAGCCAAGAACGCTGTTGACATTGTTGTGTGCCGCTTGCAAGATCAATAGAAAGAAATGTTTAGAGAGATGTTTCCTCACTCCATATTTTTTGGCAGACGATCCTGAGAAATTTCTTTCGATACATACAGTGTGTTAAAAGATTTAATCTTTCCATTAAGTGTTAGTTTAGAAATCAGTTTTAGAAATTAGTTTTTAGTTGGTTCAAATTGTTTCTATGTAACTGTCTATATGCATGTATATATAGATTGCTCATAATAAAATAATTTACAGCTTGCGCTCTCCAACAATATTTTGTATTTGTTTCTTCTTTGTCATTCTGTCATGGTATCAGAGCTTTGGGGTTCTTCTTGGGAAAATGCGAACTACTGGAGATTTTTTTGCTGAAGACTTGCACTCGTTGTTTGAAGCTGCCATTTGAAGCTTTTGAAGTATATTGTTGTTGAAGACTTACACTAGTTGTTTGAAGCTACCATTTGAAGCTTTTTGAAGTAGATAAGTTGTTGTTGCCTGCTTTGCTAACTAATTTTTCACTGTAGTTCCATCTTTGTTGTTTGAAGTCGCCAAGACTCGAACGAGAAATTTGTAAGCTGTGAATTGAATTTAGCAGTAGAAGGTTCATGCTTCACTGCTTTAATATTTTTTGTAATCCAACATTTACCATCTTTCAAAAGTTTGTATATGCGATGATCTTGTTGCATCAAAAATTTGCACGGTTTTATGTTTAGTTGATTGGTTTGGCTTTTTAGCCTATAGAAAAAAGGGATTTAATCAATGTATATGTTGAAAGGAGAGGATTGAGGATGTTGAAAGGAGAGGATTGAGGACGTTCGATTTTGGTGTGAATCTTCAATGATGGGATTTATAAGATTAAGGAGTTGAAGTTAAAAAGGGTTAAAAAAAATATAGTTTTTAATCACCTTCATCCAAATTCTATCTGTGATATATGTTTGGAAGTGTTTTAAAAAGAGTTGTTTTCAGATTTATTTTTTATTACTTAAAAAATGGCCACGACAAGTCAATTTACAATCCCTATGCCTCTATTTAGTGGGAAGAATTATGATTTTTGGAGCCTTAAAATGAAAGCATGCTTACAAGGCCTAGAGTGTTGGGAATCAGTAGAGTTGGGGTTCACAGAACCTGACGAAAATACAATTGGTGGAAAGACTGCTACTCAAAGAAAATAATTTCATGAACTTAAACAGAAAGAAGGTAGAGCAAAGTCATGCATTTTAAATTCATTATATGACTCTATTTTTCCTAAAATCACTACTGCTAAAACCGCTAAATCAATTTGGGATATACCTAAGGTTGCTTATCAAGGAAATGATAAAGTAAAAATGCTAAGATTACAGACTCTCAGAACACAATTTGAAACGCTTAAAATGACTGAATCATAAACCGTTGATCAATTTATGACTAAAGTTATGGGTGTTTTTAATCAACTGCAGATAAATGGTAAAGAAATAGAAGACCAAAGAATTGTTGAAAAAGTTCTTCGATGTTTTCCTAGAAAATTTGACATCATTGTTACTGTTTTTGAATCGAGAGAATTAACAAAATTATCTGTGAAAGAATTAACTGGTTCTTTGTTGGCTCATAAAGAAAGAATTAATTTAGATGTGAGTAATTTAGAGAATCCTTTCAAATCTAAAGCTTTTATGGATAGAGGTAGAGGCAGAGGTTTTCGTGGCAGGAGAGGAAAAGGTAGAGGACAGTCTCAGTCTGATGATAGATCACAAGTAACTCAAAAAAATTCAGAGTAATCTCAAAATGATCATGGTCGTAGGCAGATAGATAAATCTAAAATTCAATGTCACTATTGCAAAAAATATGTCCATTATAATTCTAAATCTCGAAAACTACAGTATGTTTTGAGTAAAAAAAAATCCTATATCACAAACATTGAATGTGAAACATTAGATGCTTTATTTTTGGCATGCCAAGTGACTGTGCAAGTACCTAATAAATATTTTTGGTTGGTAGACAACGGATGTAGTAATCATATGACTGGTCATAGTGATTTGTTTTCACATCTTGATACATCTTTCAGTTCCTCTATTGGTTTGGGTGATGACCGCTAGGTTAAGGCTTCACGAAAGGGTGTTGTACTTGTCTTAACCAAACAAGATGTGAAGAATATCTATGATGTTTATTATGTACCCAATTTCAAGCATAATTTGTTGAGTGTTGGTCAGTTAGATGCACATGGTTATGATGTTAGCTTTCACAATACTACTTGCGCGATTGTTGATAAACATAAGTCTCTCGTTGCAAATATTCCAATGACAAAGAACAGGTTGTATCAATTACAGTTGAAAAGTGAGAAATTGTATGCACATAATGTTTAAATTCCAATTGACTCTGATATTTGGCATTTTCGATATGGTCATTTACTTATCCAAAGTATGAGTTTGTAGCAAAAACAGTCTATGGTGAAAGGTTTGCCTTCTTTGTCTGATCATATCTCTTCCTGTACAAGTTGTATAATGGGTAAACATAAGCGATATGGTTTTGCTTTAGCATCTAATAGAGCCAAAGAACAACTAGAATTAGTGAATACATATTTGTGCAGTCCAATGGAAGAAAAATCAGTTGTTGGCAGTCTCTATTTTCTTACTTTCATTGATTATTTTAGGAAGAAAATTTTGGTGTATTTCATCAAATACAAATCTGAAACTTTTTCCAAGTTTAAGGAGTTCAAAGCTGAGGCTCAAAAACAGAGTGGCAAGTTTATTAAAGTTCTGAGGTTTGAAAAGGAGGTGAGTATGAATCTAATGAATTCATTGATTTTTGCAAACAACATGGTATTAAAAAACAAACGACAATGAGTTATACTCCGCACTAGAATGGAGTCGCAAAAAGAAATAATAAAACAATTATGAATATGGCTCGAAGTTTTCTTAAAACACAAAATTTGTCTAAAGATTTATGGGCTGAAGGAGTTGCATGTTTGGTATATATTTTGAATAGATCACCAACTTCTAGTGTTCAAAGTTTTGTACCAGAATAAGCATGGAGTGGAAAAGAGGTAAATGTTTCACACTTTCGCATATTTGGTTATATTGCTTTCGCTCATGTTCCAAAAAAGTTGAGAAAAAAAATTGATGATAGGAGTGAAAAGTATATTTTTATAAGATATAGTGATCAATCTAAAGCATAAATATTGTTTAATCCTATAACTAAGAAATTTGTCCTAAGTCGAGATGTGAAATTTTTGGAAGACAAGTCTTGGAATGAAATGGAGAAAAACACTTGTCCTAATCCTTTTATTCTGTTAAAGGAAAATCAAGCACCTGCAACAAGCACTCCAAGATTACAGGTTCAAGACAAAACCAGTAGTAGTTCCATCAAGAAATAGCAGTTCATCATCTTTTGAGTCTGATTCTGATAATCCTAAAATGAGAAACTTAAGTGATATTTATGCACAAGATGATGTTGATAATATTGTAAATTTTGCATTTATCTCATTTCAACCTACTTTTTTTGAAGAGGCTATAAAGGACAAAGAATGGGTAGATGTGATGAAAAATTAAATCGATGCTATTGAAAGAAATCAAACTTGGGATTTAGTTGATCTACCTAATGATAAAAACTCTATAGGTGTCAAATGGGTTTTTAAAACAAAATTAAATGAGAGAGGTGAAGTTGATAAGCACAAAGTAAGATTAGTTTCCAAAGGATTTTCACAACAACCTGGCATAGATTATGGTGAAACATTTTCACATGTAGCAAAAATTGATACTATTCGATTTGTATTAGCTATTGCAGCATAAAACAAGTGGCTGATTTACCAAATGGATGTAAATTCTACTTTTTTGAACGATGTTTTGAAAGAAGAAGTGTATGTTGATCAGCCCCCTGGTTTCGAAATCAAAAATCAAGAACATAAGGTGTACAGGTTGCAAGAAGCATTATATGGCCTGAATCAAGCTCCAAGAGCTTGGTACAGCCAAATAGACCATTACTTGCTGAATAATGATTTTAGAAGAAGTGACCATGAGCCCACTTTGTATATCAAGAATGATCATCAAGGTAATATTTTGATACTGTGTCTTTATGTTGATGACATAATTTATAGAGGTAACATGCAGTTAGATGAATTTCAAGCTGCAATGAAAAATGAATTTGAAATGACAGATCTTGGATTAATCAGATACTTCTTAGGTATCGAAGTGAAACAAACATAAGATGGTATGTTTATGAGTCAACAAAAGTATGCTACTAAGATTTTGAAAAAGTTTAAGATGGACATGTGTAAACCTGTGGATACTGCTATTGAAGCTGTTACAAAGTTGAGTGATGTGGGTGCTATTGTTAATGCGACTTTGTATAAGCAACTTGATGGTAGCATTATGTATCTTACGGCTACTAGACTTGATATAGCATTTGCAGCTAGTTATATTTCCAGGTTTGTGGAATCTCCTAAATACTATCATTGGAAGGCTGGAAAAGGGTGTTAAGATACATTGCAGGTACATCTACTTATGTTTTATCGTATGCAGCCTCTGCAAATAGTGAAATGGTTGGTTATACAGATAGTGATTATGCAGGATGTATTGATGATTGGAAAAACACTTTTGGCTATGCTTTTCTATTTGGCAGAAACTTGATCTCGTGGTCATCCAAAAAGCAGCCCGTAGTTGCGCTATCTTCAACAGAGGCCGAGTACATTGCAGCAAATTCAGCATCATGTCAAGCAGTGTGGCTAAAGAGACTTCTCTCTAACTTCAGATATATAGAAAATGAACCTATTTCAATCCTTTGTGCCAACACTTCTGCTATTTCCTTATCGAAGAACAATGTCTTCTATCAAAAGAGAAAACATATCGACACTCGTTTCCACTTCATTCGTGAACTCGTAAAAAATGGTGATATTGTTCTCAAATTTTGTGAATCCAAGGAATAGTTAGTGGATATCTTCACCAAACCACTAGGAAAAGTCAATTTTGAATTTCAATGTCAAAAGTTAGGCGTAAAACAATGTAGCCCTCAATATTAAAAGGAGTGTTAAAAGATTTAATATTTCCATTAAGTGTTAGTTTAGAAATCGTTTTTAGAAATTAGTTTTTAGTTGGGTCAAACTATTTCTATGTAACTATCTATATGCATGTATATATAGATTTCTCATAATAAAATAATTTACAGCTTGTGCTCTCCAGCAATATTTTGTATTTATTTCTTGTTCTGTCATTCTGTGAGAGTGTTCAGAAATGGCCATGCTATCAAATTACTACAGGTATGTTCCATTGCTCGAATGAAACATTATCGGGGATAGTTGAAATGAAAAATTAGTCAGGGATAACTGAAATACAAAATTATTGATAGATGTAGAGTAATATATATATATGTTCCTTAATTTTTATTTGTGCTTTTAAAATAAGATTTCGTGTCAATACAAACACAAAACGCCTAAGTGCGTGCAACTTTACACCATTTTTGCAATTGAAGTGATAATCTGTTATGGTGTTATAGGATCCTCCAACAGAGCAGCGAGGGTAGGCCGTAAGCAGCATGGTGTACGAAGCCAGACAAGGATTACGAGATCCTGTAGATGGATGTGTAGGTGTAATCAATGATCTCAAAAAAAAAATAACAGAGATAGAATCGCAGTTAGATTCCACAAAGGCAGAGCTACAATCCACAAGCGCAGAGCTCGCATACATTCATGAAAAGCATGCTCATCTCTTAACGCTCATTAATAGAAATCGTGAAGGTTCTGGTTGTTATTCTTACAAAGATGTAAAATTACATGTCTTCTATTGAATGTAAAAATATGATTAGTGTTGGGTGCTTAACCTTTCACTCAAATTTTATGTGAATTTGAAATAGTTCCAGAGTGAAAGTATAAACATTTTAATTAATAATTGGTAAAATAAAATCTTTGGATAATGAATTGGTTAAAAAAAAAATATTTGCAAGGTAATTGTTTTTTAAATTCAATTGGAATTATATTCTCATAAATGATAGATAAAAATACACCATCATAGTAGGTTTTAATCATGCATTTAATAATAGCATTTAATCATAATAGTAGTTGTTTTAAAAATAATAGAAGCTGGTGAAGAATAAATTATTAGATGAGTTTGATGGGAAGAAATATTATTTAAACTGCTTATATATATGGATTTAGCACCCTAAAAAATCCTAACTTCATTGTACATAAATTATTTATAAACTTGTTATTTTAATCAAATTACATAATTTTAGAAAAATTAGATCAGAAAAAACTATAAAAAAACACTTCCATAAAATCTCACTAAAAACAGATATTTTTATGTATTGCCTTCCAAACCACCTATTCAACCAAGAAAAATAGAAAAGCCTCATGGTTGACATCCCTCTGAATTACACCACTTTTCTAACCAATTCGATAGCTCCCCCTTCTTCTCAATATCACGTATACTATTTGGGGAAAACACGTGAAGCTGCCTTCTAAGTTATTGAGATTCGACACCAAAGGCAATGGATGAACCAATATAATAGATTCCAGCACTACTTTCACCATTTTCCATGATGAAATCTCGAAGCATATTGCAGCTGGGTTTGCTTCTCAGATTGAATACAGCAGAGCTGTTAATGTTGAATCTTTGATTGGTATGGGACTGTGCTAAAATGTGTCTGGTCTATAGAATATTCTGTTTCCAGAGTTTGCATTCCATTTCAAGGGTGTCTCAGACATGGTACTCCTTGTTGCCAAATATTTCATTGATTTTAGCAGTTTTGATTCAATGTCTTTTGGAGGTTTTAGTCAGCAGACATTTCATTTTTCATGGTTCATCATATTGTCGGTCTAATAATGAGTACATGTCATTTTTCATGGTTCATATTAGTGTCTGATAATGCATGTTTAATACAAAATATTATTTTCTTTTTCTAAAACAAAGCCCAGTGAGTAATTATTGGATCATAATTAAGATTGATTGTTATTTTGAATAAGTTTCAAAGTGATCAAAGTTTTTTAAAATCGCATGTATTGTATTTGATTTTAAATCAATTTTCAAAAATCAACTACCCACTCTTACACATATACAAGGACAATTTATATTAAGACTTTCACTGATGTGCTTAGTAATAAGAGGGTTGAGATATTTTTCTATACTTACGCACTATTTCTATTTTTCCTTAGGATACAAGAGGAGGATTTAGGTATTAAGGGTGTATTTAAATTTTGCTGAGGATATGGAGCATGGCTTGGACAACCAAAATAAAAGGAGACGAATACTTTCATTTTTATCTTCATGATAAAAATGAATACGCAAAACAAATATTGAGGAAAATTTGATGTACGATGAAAGATAACAAGTAAAAAATATATATATATATATTTTTACTAATTTATAGTGTGTATAAAATGGTGTATGAAAAGTGTTATGAAAGTTTTTTTAATTGAAAAGGTGTTTTAGAAAATTAATAAGGAAAAACAAATATTGAGGAAATTTTTGTGTAGGAAGACATATATATATATATATATATATATATATATATATAAAGAGTTATATGAGTAGTGTTATAAAAGTTTTTTTTAATTGGAAAAATGTGTTAGATAAGTTATCAAAATTTACGAAGTGAAAAAGTAATTAGAAGTATTTTTCTATAGATTGTGAATAAACATTTTATTTCTAAGGTTTTTTAAATTAACCTTTGTATTCATATTATAATTTTTTTTGTATAGTACAATATTAAGTTGAGGCGTAGATTACTATATATATTTAGTATACTTAAATACAAATCTTTAGAAAACTAATATAAAGTGCAGTGAAAAATCCAAGAACATAAAAGAAAAAAGAGATAAACCCTAAGAAATATCTCTTTCTTGATAAAAAATAGAGAACTATGTTCATGCGTTTCTTCAAGGGGATAATCTCCAATAGAAATGCTCCAAATACAACAATAGCTATTGACAAAATATTATATAACCTTCTACTTAGCATATTGTGAAACATAGAGAATATTAACTACTTATGGGCCCACTGAAAATGAGGGTTGACTAACTAATATGGGCTTCTTTGATAAAGAGGGCCCTTTTGACAATGATTAGTTTTAAATAACTATTTTATAGGCCTTATTCAAGGAAGGTAACTTCAAACAATAATAAAATATCTAAATAAGGGGGTTAGGGTAGGAGCCTAACACCCCCTTGCCCTTTCAAAGGAGTTTGTCCTCAAGGTTGAAGATAAAAAAATTGTTGTAAAATTGCTACTCGCTTCCATGTGATACCTTCTCTTTTCATTGGATTAATACTTCCTTGATTGTGCATTGGTATTCAAAACTCTTTTTGGTTGGAGCCAAATAAAACCTTAGTTTTTGAGTTTTGGTAGGTTGTATACACTTTGCAATTTGATCTCTCAACCTTCTTCAAACATGACATATGAAAGGTTGGTTGATTCTTGGAGTGGGATGGAAGATCTACATTGTAGGCAACCTGACCAAAGCATTGTATGATCTAATAAGGACCATAAAGGTTAGGAGCCAATTTTTGGGGAACTTTATTTGAGTTATGTCTATTTATAAGGTTGCAAATGAAGAAACATTTGATCCCATTTGGAAAAGTAATGTTTGGAGCCATGTAAATAAGCTTGTTCTTTCATATATTATGTACCATAACCAAGTTGTCCTTTAGGGTATAGATAATTATTTCTATAATGTGAATCCTTTTTTCTATTGCTTGAACCTTCGAGATGCCCTTGACAAAGGATCATGTAGACATAGGTTTGTGGCCATTATCTCTGCAAGAGGGCTACGAGAATCTTGTTCATGAGGATATACAAGGTGGATGGAACATTAAAAAGAATGATCATTGTGTGCATTAAGGATGTCTTCAAAATTCCCATCTATTTTATCTTGGTTTGGTGATGCACTGAACAAAAAACAAGCTCAGTGATTTTGTTTTCTCCATGAAGTTCATGATCGATTTTTTTTCTTTAATTGTTAATTTATATTTTACACTCATACCCATATAAACAAAATAGGGTATAGACAACTTGACAGCCTAGGAAGACAAAAAAATATGATGCTTGAGTTTGGGGAAGCTCTAGCTCAGCAACTTCCACTTGATATTTCTCGATCACATATTGGCTCCAAGCTTTGTACTCTGTGATGAAATCCACAAACTTTGTGATGGTGTCTAGCTAGAAGTGGAATATAGCCTCCATTGCATCTAGGTACAATGACTTCAAACCAGTTTGAACTTCCTTATGTAGGAGGAGAAACATTGTTCTTACTTGGAAAAGACCACCGATGTAGCGCTGCATGTTCTGTCTGTTTAGCCCTAAATATTCCTTGGTGGAAATCTGTCTAAGATTCTCCAAGTACTACTCTTTGAACTATTGTTCCTATGTTTGGTTTTAGTGGGTAAGCTAATGAGGTGAGTTTCGTTTTATTCTGAGGTGAGATGCTTGTTATATTAAAATGTAGTAGATATACAGTCGTTCATGGTTTTAGATGGTTATTACCGGTAGTTCATTGAAGGCTTCTCTAAGATAGCCTTTCCCATCACCTCCTTGCAGCGTAAGGGGTGGTTCTTTAGGTGGACTAAGGAGTGCCAAGCTAGTTTTGAACAACTGAAATAATTTTGAACCACTACCCCTGTATTGAAAGTGGCAGATCCAAATAAAGAGTTTGAAGTTTGCACTGACACATGTGAAGAATGGGTGGGAGCAGTGTTAACATAGGATGGTAAAGTGATAGCATATGAATCTAGAAAACTGAGGGATCACGAACGAAGATACGCTGCCTATGAATTAGAGTTAACAGCGGTAGTACATGCCCTTCGAATATGGAGACATTACTTATTGGTAAAAAGGTTTGTTTTAAGAACTAGCCACAGTAGCTTAACAAACTATTTTAAACAATCTGATTTAAATGCTCGCCAAGGTGGAATGCATTTTTAAGTGAGCTCGATTTTGAAATTCATCATGTAAAAGGGAAGGACAATCATGTAGCTAACGCCTTATGTAGGAATCTACATTGCATCTATGAACTTTATTTTAACCAAACATAATTTAAATTTCAGGAGAAAATTATGGAAGAAGCAAAAAGAGACCCTATGTATACATTTTTATGGCAGTAGGAAAAAGAGTCGAAAAAATAAATAAAACCATCATATTATAAAATTAATGATAAGCAACATTTCTATTTTTAGGAAATATATGTATACCAAATCAACTAAGCTTGAAAGGGCTCATTTTAAATGAATACCATCGAAGTTCCTATGTCGGACATCAAAGTTATCAGAAAATGCTGACAACAATTAGCGAAGACTATTATTGGCCTGGGATCCGCAAAAACATTACAGAATATCTACCCAAATTTTTGGAATTTCAACAAGTTAAGGTGGAACACTAGCATCTAATGGGCTTGCTTCAGCCTGTTCCTATACCAGAATGGAAATTGGAAGTCATGCACTTGACTTCATCATGGGAATACCTAGAAGGAAGAGACACAATGATTCGATTATGGTGGTAGTAGATAGGCTTATTAAGGTGGCTCATTTTATACACGTTCAATCAACTTATAAGACTGTTCAAATTGCCGACATTTTCATGAGGGAAATTTTAGACTGCATGACATTCCGAGAGTCGTCATCTCAGATCGAGATGTAAAATTTACATTGGCTTTTTAGAAAACATTTTTTATGGGTTTGGGGACACATATCCAATTTAGTACGGCTTATCATCCTCAGACGGATGACCAAAAAGAAAGAGTGAATCAAATACTTGAAGATATGTTGTGCATGTACATGATGCATTAACCTTCAATATGGGAAGAATATTTGCATTTGGAGCAGTCAAGAAAAAAAATTAATGCTCAAACCAGATATGTCAGAGGAAATGGAGCGTGAGGTAAGGAAAATCTTGAAAAATCTAAAAGCAACTCAGGACAAGCAGAAGGTGTATACGGACAGAAAAATAACTTTTCGAGAATTTGATGCTGGTGACCATGTGTATGTAAGGATTAAACCCAAGAAAAGTACCTTAAGGTGGAGTACCTGTGCCAAGTTGGCCCCCAGGTACTGTGGACCCTTCCAAATTTTGGAAGGGATAGGGTTGATGGCTTATCGACTGGCGTTGCCTAGTCACATAGTGGTACACAATGTGTTTCATGTGTCACTACTAAAAAGATATATACATGACCCCAAGCATGTTATACACTGGAAGAACATACATGTAAGTTTTGTTTCTGCTATGACTCTTAGAAAGATGGAATTCTACTTAAACTCATTTAAATTTCGTTGTCTGTAGGTAGAACTGGACGGTGATCTTTTGGTATGCCCTCAGCGTATTCTAGATCAGAGAGAAATAACGCTCTGGAGACAAGTCATCCCCCAAGTTAAAGTGCAGTGGAAGCACTTCATATCGGAGGAGGCCACTTGGGAGGATGAAAACTCTGTATGAGAAGTCTACCATGAATTGTTTGTTGGAAAGCAGAAAACACCGAGGATGGTGTTTGTGTCTAGTGCAAGAAGATGTAACATCTCGTTTTTATTTTTTTTTACATGATGAGTAAAAGATTTTTTTTTTTTTAATTTAGTTAAAAATACATTTGAAATTGGCTAGTGAAAAAATATTAACAAATATGGTTATTATTTAGTAAATAGGAGTACTTGAATTTTATTTTTCTCTATAAAAATTTAGATGGAGGAAATATTTAACTGAATTGTAAAAGAATTCCAAGAACCGGAGTAAAATATTGGGGGAGTTTTTTCTGACAATTACCTACCCCAAAAGGATAAAAGGAATTCCTAAAGGAGGGAAGGGGTTCTTTGTTTGGAAAAATAAAAAGAAAGGTTAACCACAGATGTGGTGGAAAATAAGATTTTTCGAGAGCTAATCTAGAGCCAGTGGAGTTGTGTAACCTGTAATGAGTTTAGATTGGACACGAGTCCTGAGGCCAACTCATTTACATAACTGCTCTTAGAAGAACTCTGGAATGGAGCTCGAGGGTAGAAGAGGATGTAATAGCCTCTCTCATGGTTTGGAGGATCCATCAGTTAAAATAACAGATCTAAGATAAGTATCTAAATTTATGATTGAAAATGAATAAATATCTATGGAATGTTCTCTATTCATTAGGAAGTGGAGTTCTTGACTAAATAGAGAAAATGAAAAATAGGAGATTGTTCTTTATTAAATTTTGAAAGATAAACCTGATTCAGAAAGGAAAGACTATTCTTATTTTTTTAAGAAAGATGAACTAGAAAGGGTAAGGAAAAGAACATTAGATATTTATTTCAATTAAACGCATATTTAAGATAATATTTTATTATCTCGTTCTATACACTAGAGAGAATATCTCAGAAATAATGGTAGGAAAATAGTTTTCCCAGTAAAGAAATCTCTCGTAAAATATAAATAAGCAGAAACTATACTCATGAATATTAAAAATTGTGCAATAAGATAGAACTTCAGAAAATACAACATAATAATATTATAAAACAAGTTAATGAAGTACAAAAGAACTAAAATCTACAGGTTAAGCCATGGAAGCATAAGCGCATAGGCATGCACAGAGGTTTAGACCCAAGTCACAGCTGAAACCCAAACTGGGTCCGGTCCTCTCACTGCTGAAACTTCCAGATTTAGAATGCTAACTTCATTAATATGGTGCAAAATATAAATCATAAAACTGGATATTAAACCCTAAGTAACATAGAGCCGTCATTCATATAATTCAATAATGCACTGCATATAAAGAAGATTACGTTGTATGAACAAAAAGATATAACAATATCAATAAGTTCCATTTATATTCAATTGTCAGAATAATAAAGTCGCACTTAACAATACAGTATCCCAAAATTACATTTACAACATATAACTAAATAAATATGTTCAAACATCATAAACTTGGGTAGATCCTCAAGATTCCTTAAATAACAGAATGGTAGATATACAAGATATCTCCTAGGGTATGAGCCTGAAAATGAAGAACCTGAAGGTCCAAGTTCCATATATTAAATTACAAAACCATGGGAATAGATTTGTCCCCTTTTTCCACAGGAGCATTGAAATAAAACTCATCTTTATAATAGTAGAGTTTGTAAATCCTATATACAGATAGAGGGTTATCCCTCAGAAAATAAACCAAGAACTTCGAAGTGAAAATACTGTAATAACCATAGAGGAATGGCCAGGAGAAAGGTTATATACATATGGGTAGTCATAGCAAGGGTCGTGGCTGCTCCCGAAGAAGTAACAAAGGAGACCCGGGTGTAGATAGTCGGGGTACCTTGCACAATGGGAAAGACGAATGAATGAAAAACTCGAAACATGGATAATAAACAACTTAAAAACATATTAAATTTCCTGAAAGATTAGTTTGGAAGAGAAAACCCTTACCGAATTTTTACCATGATCTTTCTGAAGAATCTTTGAAACCCTTTGATGCCCAAAAGAGACAAAAGAGCAGTGAAGCTGGAGCTCAGAGAAGTTGGTCGCAACAAACCTATCACTTGCAGGGAAGAAACAAGAGTCAGCCGAGAAAACCCATGAGAGAAATGAACAATGGATGGGTAAGGTAAACATTATTGACAGAAGGAATAAAAAAAACCTACAAACACACCTGCACAAATACTAGACTGACAGAGCACCGATGGAGCTCAGGGAGGCTTCAATTTCGAATTAAACATACTTCCCAACACCTCCTTGAAGGAGAAATCCATCGTTACATCGTGAAGAATTTTAACAACATCAAAATATAGATAGAGCAAGTTGTTTACATTAGAGGATTAGTTGCAAAGTCGACCTGCACGCAGACTAGGGCCAAGCAGAGCGATGGGACGGAATGAGCATGCCGGAGCTGCTTTAGGATAGCTAGTTACCCTAACGCTAACCAAAACCATCTACACCATCCAAATTATGGTATGGTAAATCAAAGATCCACATCAACCTCTAGAAGAATCTTGTGGAGGAAAACTGCCATTCATGATGTGGAAGATTAATATTAAACATGATTAGAGTGTAATTAAAAGGTACAACAATGGTGATTAAGTATAATGATTGGAAACTTAACACCTTTGTAAATAAACCATCATTTGGGTAATGCCAGTCATTAAAACATATATGATAAACGTACCAAGCATCATAGCTATTTACCTTAAAACGTTTCAATCAAAGCTAATGTTTTCAATTCGCTGTCACGTGGACAAATAGCAAAGCAAAGCTTTATGACCTTATTATGTGTGCCAACTATAGGTATGTTTACCTTTATATATATTCCGTTGTTGGGTTAAATAGAAATTATGATTACATACTCCAAGCCTTTTTCACATGTATATAAGGTTATGAAGAGTACGAAATTACTGTTTTGGGATGGGTCTATAATTAATATATATGACATGAAGGGTAAGGGGGTAAGGCAATCATATTTTAGGACAAAATTAATATGCATAAATATAAATAAATTTACCATGGCATGGTAATAGTAAAAGGTTTAAATAATTTCTATTTTGTGTGGATGTGACAACTTTGTTGACATTAAGAAGCGCCCACATAAATGAGGTAGAGTACGGTGAACTAGGGGTTACTGGGAAGTAGGGTGTTAGAAGAATCAAAGACTCCACATATCCGAGTAAAAATATATAAATAAATAAAAAATTATATATATATATTTGGAATTTGTGTTTTTTTTGTATACCCATCATTTTGACATTTTTGAAAATTATTTGTAAGTTAACTTTCAAGTGTTTGTTTTAAAATAAACTGTGTATTTTACTGGTAAAAAGTGGAAAAACAAGTAAATGGGCGTCAAATTTAACTCCTCAGATGCACTTTCAATCTCCTTTCAAAATATTCTTCAAAATTGTCTGATACTTTAAAATTTATTAAACAATCTTTGACTTAAAAATTTATAGCTTAAAAAGTTCATGTAGGTTTAAAATTTTAAAAATAGTTAATGATAATGGGAAAGATTATTATTTTAATATTTTAAATTTTATAAAAATAATATTATTTAAATTTTTATTTAATTTTATTTATTTATTTAAATTTAAGAAAAAAATTGTTGTTTGTAGGTTAATGGCTGATGAAAATAATGTGAAATCTATGAAAATTGAGAGATCTAAAATTTAAATCCTCTTAATTATCTTATTAATACTTTAAAAATGCTATATAATTTGATTGACAAAAAAATATATAAAATTAAAATAAATTCTCAAATTTCCAATTTTATAAATCACATTATTTTTAATCATTTATAATATAACAAAATTTGAATATAAATTTGAAAAATATATTATTATTTTTCTTAAAAATTTATTGTTTAAACTTGGTAAAAAAACTATATAATATCATTTTAATTAATAAATATTAATTCTTAATTAATATTAATTTTTAATATTATTAAAAAAAATATTATAATTTTGATTAAAAAAATTAATATTAAAAAAAAAACTAAATATTATAATTTTGATTAAAAAAATCAATATTAATTTATTGATAGTAAAATAATTGATAAGACAAAATTATGTTAAATTGAATGTTTATATTCTTATAAACTATTACTATTAGTGGGTAATTTGAGACGGTTTAGTTTTCTTTGAATAATAATGATAAGTCAATCAACATTTTTTAATAACAAATAGTAATAACTATCACTACTACTAATAATAATTGCCATTGTCACTTCCGTTGTTTTAATAAAAATATAATACATTTTCCCACTATTTTAAAATAATATGTTAAAATAATTTACAATTAAAAAAGATATCCAGATGAAATACTTTAATCACAAATCCAATTTTTTTCACTTTGCATTGATGCACTTTATGGAGTATCATTAATATATATGCTGTAGCTTGTGAACATAGCGGTTGCATAAGCTTTATCCACATTTACCAATGTGGTCCTTCAAATGGTAAAAACCATCCAAAACCCAATATCGTGGTCCATCACCCGTCCTTAGTGCTAAATCTTTGAAGTGACATGTTAGCCATGTACCATGTGAACACATCTGGGTGTGACATGCCACTTTGTACTTTGAGCTCAAAAGACGTCGATTTACCCACCCAAAAATAAAATGTTTATCACTCGATTCTTCGTCCAATCGTTATACCTCAACAATGATTGTGATCTTCCTCCGTCTTTGTTGGATGATTTTTTTCTGTCACGTCCGTTCTTGACGAAACTCTGGCTGCCACAGCGACAGAAGAGTAAGCGTTCGGTATATATCAATAATTCTATTGCAAAACATCACTAAGAAACCTGGTGATAACAAAACATAATTCGTGTGGAGTTGTTTTGTAGACAAAGAACAGCTCTGGTGGGAAAGCAAAGACGCCTTCCGTATTTCTCTCCGGTGCTTGCAAAATCGATTGAAGGAAATCGGGGAATCTGTCATTGAGCTTGGAATTTAGTAGCATTGAGTTTGGAATTTAGTAGCTTTGGTGTGATAATCAAAGAGCAATACATATGAATAAAACCTTGTGGAGCATCAAAAGATCAAATATATTGAGATCCATATTCAACATTCACCAACTTATGTAATATACCATTTTGAACCTAGAAAATGTGTCTGTGGAATATCATTTGATATTTTAACAATATCTTTTGTATCACCAAAGTTTCTTTAGTTACAAATGATGCTTAGAATGAAGGAAGTTATCTTTGAGGGGTCATTTTGAATTTTTGTCTTTTTTCCATGTACTCGTTTTTTGGGGGAAGTTTTTTCTATAGGTTTTTCTTCTCTTTATAAGAGATTGTATGTGGGTATCTCTAGAAACTTATTTTTTGTTTTCTCTTTTTTTCCTTACTATGTTTTAATTATGAAAGTGTTACAGTCACAAAAAAAAAAACTTTGAAACTAGTAGACTTATGTAGCTCTTCTTTATATTCTAGGTTATAATACGTTTGTTCTAGTTATCTCTAGAAGCTCTCATTATGCTTATAAATTAAATTGATGTTGTAATTTTGTTTACTCGAAAAATGAAATGACTTCTTTCTCATTTTTCAATCATTCCTTCTTCTTAAAAAGTATTTTAATTTTTTAACACTAATCCCTAAGCTCTTTTTTCTACTTTTACATAAATTGAAACCTATAAATTTACAAATTAACACCTTTTTCATTTATTTTTTTCCTTCAACTAAAATAATGAAACTAACACTTATTTCCAAATAACTAAATTGAGCCTCTACACAGAATGAAACTAACACTTATTTTCAATTAAATATATTTAAACTTATAAATTTATATAAAACCAATACATATTTTCAAAAAATGTGGAAACTTATAAATTTACAATTAAACTTACAATCATAATAGAACATTAAAATGTGAAAAAAAAAAAAATCACCATCCACAGTTGAAAAAGACCAATCGAATTCCAAACTTGATTAAAATGACAGAAATCAACGACCTGTTCATTTGAAACGGCCAAACTTATTGGTCCGTCATAAATGCCCAGATGTTTGGGCTACCTAGTTGGAAGGTTCGACCGAAAATTTCATGAGAAAATATTTCTAAGTCATAAATGCCCCCAAAATTTAAAAAGAAAGTCGGAAAAGTTCCACCAAAAAATTGGCGCGCATACATTTACATGGGGAGCAATTCTTCAACTTACAGAAAGGAGAAAAAAAAATTAAAAGTAAGGTTTAAACTTGAAATGGATAATATTACGCAGGGAAAAAATAATGGATGTCATGTTGGAATTTATGAAAATTCCAGAACAAACTAGAGAGAATAAAAATCTCCTCTTTAACACAGAGAAATTAAAAACTTTTTTTTGCTGGAGACAGAGTTTCAGCACACAACAATACTTCTATTCATTAACAAAAAAAACTGCTCTTATAATATCTTCCTCTCATAGAGGGATTTACAAAGTAGTGACTGATGCAAGACACAGTGCACAAAAACCTCACTCTCTGTCTCTCTGTTCAAAATAACACTGCTATGTAAAAACTATTCACACTACTGTGCATACAAAAACATTACTCTGTCTATTACAAAATATAACACTGTTGTGTGTTATGATAAAACTTACATTGCCTTCGGGCTCCATTCTCTTTATATGTCACTACGCTTTTTAATAAACAAAACAATATAAAAAATAAAACTATTTTAAACTGTCGGGCCCACAATATAGAATTGGCGCATATAACATATATGTTAGCCAAGGTTTAAACAAACATTTGTGCGCGGATATAAATATAAACTACTACAAAGAATTTATGTCATGCGATGAAATAAATCATAACACAACATTAAAAGTTAAACCATCGCAAACATCCGTCCAGACTTCAACCTGTGATTCAACCAAAACACAATGGGCGATTTCGTGTTACAATTCCGCTGACGTCACAATTTTTTTTGTGCGCACGATGAAAAATCAAATCACCCTCATAAATCATATCACGTCCGAAAATTGGCTGCTGACACAAGCCAAGTTTGTGACACGAAAACCTTTTATGAAATCTTCCATATAATAACATCAGGTCCGAAACTAATCAATACAAATGGTTAAAAAAAAAAATTCCGATTCCGATTGGAGAATGGACGCGCGATGAGTTTATAAACTCAATTGCATAACTCTCATCAGGTCTGGTTCTTTGTATTTCAATCGGGCCATATAACAAACTTGCGATTTCCGATTGCGCCGATGCGCCAATCGCATCGGAACATATCAATGGATATTACAAAAGAGTGGCGGTAACAAATGCCACTTTCGATTGCAATGATCGCATTGGAACCTCCAACATCAACAAGACACTTTGTGGGGACCACCAGTCTTCACTTTAAAATAAAATCAAAACGAAACTCTGCTTTTCAATGTAAAGTTTGTTTCCTGTTCAATGCTCTGTTTTTATGTACAGAGGCTCTATTTTTTAAAATAAAACGGACAGGATCCAAAACACAAAACTGAGATTGACTGTTCAGCTATTTTGGCAAGCGGCTAGAGTACAAAAAACTTGGAGATAAAAATGGAAAGCAACTTGCTGTATAGAGGGCAGTTGAAAGTAATATTTCAACACTCCCCCTTAATTTCAACTGCTGGGTTATCAGTCATACCCAGACATTTTCTTAGGAACTCAAAACTTTTCTGCCCCAATGGCTTGGTCAAAATGTCTGCAAACTGCTCCTGAGTTCTACGGTGTTCTAAAACAATTTCTCCATTGTTTAACAATTCCCTGATGTAATGAAACTTTATGTCAATGTGTTTCATTCTCTTATGAAACACATAATTCCTGGATAATGTAATAGTTGAGCTATTGTCACAAAAAATCACAGTTCCTTTTGCTTGCTCTTGGCACAAACTTCCCAACATCCTCCTCATCCAAATTGCTTGACACGTTGCTACTGTAGCTGCCACATATTTTGCCTCTACTGTAGACAACGCTACAATAGGCTATTTTTTAGAAGCCTATGAAATGGCTCCTGAACCCATGTGAAAAACATAATCGGATGTACTTTTCTGGTCATCTACACTTCCAGCCCAATCACTGTCAGTGTATCCAATTAAATCTGAACATTCTGAAGCAGTATATAAAATACCAAACCTTTTAGTACCTTTAACATACCTCAGAATTCTCTTTGCTACTTGCCAATGTGCTTCCTTTGGCTTCTCCATGAATCTGGAAATCAAACTAACAACATGCATTATATCGGGCCTAGTTGCAGTTAAATACATGAGGCTGCCAACTATGCTCTTGTACAAACTAGGATCAAAATCCTTGTTGTTGTCCTCTATGTTGAGTTTTAATCCCATCACTGTGGGAGTGATTGCTGCTTTTCTCTCCTGCATATTAAATCTTTCCAACACTTCATTAACATATTTTGATTGTGAGATAAAAATCCCATTTTCACTTTGTTCTACTTCTATTCATAAGAAGTATCTCAACAAACCTATGTCAGTCATTTCAAATTCTTCTTTCATGACTGTTTTAAAATTTTCAATAAGGTAATCATCATTACCTATGAAAATAACATCATCAACATATAACACAACAATTAACATTTTACCATCCTTTTCTTTGATGTAAAGGGTGGGTTCTCCCTCACACTTTTCAAATCCATTTTCCAGTAGATAGGAATCTATCCTACTGTATCATGCTCTTGGTGCTTGCTTTAGCCCATAAAGAGCTTTCTTCAATTTGCACACTTTGTTCTCTTGGCCTTTATTTTCGTAGCCTAGAGGTTGTTCAATGTAAACCTCTTCCATTAACACTCCATTTATGAATGCTAACTTCACATCCATTTGGTAAAATTTCCACCTGTTTTGTGTTGCTATGGATAGCACTGCTCTCACAGTTTTCATTCTAGTAACCGGTGCAAAAGTTTCCTCATAGTTTATCCCATGTTTCTGCTTATACCCTTTGACAACAAGTCTGGCCTTGTGTCTTTCTATTTTTCCTTCGGCATTACTCTTGGTCTTGTAGACCCATTTAACTCCAATGACATCATTACCTTTTTGGGAGTTCAACCAAATCCCATGTCTTGTTTAATTCTATGGCATTAATCTCCTTATCCATAGCTTCTATCCATTTCCTATCTTTAATAGCTTCCTCAAAATGAATAGGGTCATCAACATGACAATATAAAGCAAACAAAGAGTTCATACCTTCATTCGCTACCTCTTTTTCATAAATTTCATTTAAATTTCTGAACTTTTTACCTCTTTCATTAAGTGTAAAAATGCTTGAAGAAGCACTTGAATTTCCTCTATGTGGTGTGCTTGGAGAAGAACTTTCATTTCTCCTCAAGGGTGTCTCTTTCTGCCCTTGTGTTGGTGCTGTTGTTTGGGGATGTATTTCAGCCAAATCATCATCATTTTCATCATGAGATAAACAGTGTTTAACATTCACTGTTTTCTCTATGCTTCCATCCCAAGCTTCCTCTTCAATAAACTGAATATCTCTACTCACAATAAACCTCTTGGTGGATGGGTTGTACAACCTATAAGCTTTGGATTCCTCACTATATCCAATGAAAATAAATTTCTCCCCCTTGCTATCCAACTTGTTCCTTAGTTGATCTGGAATGTGTGCATAAGCCACACATCCAAAAACTTTCATGTGTGTGACACCTTGCTTTGTGCCACTCCATGCTTCTTCCGGCACTTTGTTCATAACTGCTTTTGTAGGGTACCTATTCAAGATATACGCTGCACAATGTACAACTTCAGCCCAATAATCATTAGGCAAATGCTTTGCCTTTAATATACTCCTTACCATGTCCATTATTGTTCTATTCTTCCTTTCAGCAACTCCATTTTGCTGCGGAGTATATCTAGTTGTAAACTGCTTATGAATCTCATTTTCTCTACAAAAACGTAGAAAATATTTAGAGATATACTCAGCTCCTCTATCAGTCCTTAGGACTTTGATATGCAGCCCACTTTGCTTCACTACAAGTTCTTTGAAATTGCAGAATCTTTCAAACACTTCACTTTTGTTTTTCAAAAAGTAAACCCAAGTTTTTCTTGTAAAATCATCTATGAATGCTAACATATAGTGGCTGCTTGCAAGTGATGGAGTTTGCATCGGTCCACATAAATATGAGTGGACAATCTCTAAGGGTGCTTTTGCCCTTATGCTTTTCCCAGATGGAAAACTTTCTCTGTTGTGTTTCCCCAAGATAAAACCTTCACAAAGGCTGTCTAGTTTCTCAATCAATGGTCAACCCCTTACCATTCCTTTTCTATTCAACAAGTTAATACCTCCAAAGTTGAGATGTCCACATCTCAAGTGCCACAACCAATTTTCATCTTTTGGTTCGCTTTGGAAAGCCTCTTGTGTCACTACTGCTATCTCTTCTCCATTTTTCAAATCCACTCTCATTCTGAGAGGGAGCATCATGTTCCTTGTCATCTTCACTTCAGCAATACATTTTTTGCTAGGTGGTTTATCCATGATGGTGCAAACATCATCCTCAAAGAAAACATTGTACCCCTTTTGAACAAGTTGTCCAATACTCAAGAGGTTACATTTCATTCCAGGAACATAATAAACATCTGCTATGGATTTCTGTTCTCCTTTCCTTGTTAAAACATTTACTTCTCCTTTTCCCATAACAGAAACTTTACTATCAGTTCCTAGTGTGACCTATGACTTCACACTCTCATCTAACATAGAAAACATGGCTATGTTTCCTGTCATATGGTTACTGCAACTGGAGTCTAGAAACCATAAATCTTCACTCTTTTCCTCAGCCATATTACAAGCTAAAAACAATTTATCTTGGCTCATATTTTCTCTAGTGAAATTTGCATTTGTTCTATTACTCATACCATTTTGCTTCTTCCTACATTCATTTGCATAATGCCCATATTTTTTACAATAGTGACATTGGACATTGGATTTATCATACTTTTTTCCTTGAGCATGTTGCTGACCACTTTGCTGGATGCTGCCTTGGCCTTGGTGCTGATTTGGTTCGCTGCCCCTTCCTTGAGCATTTGCTGGACTGTTCCTTCCACCTCTGTTTTGGCTTCTGCCTCTTCCTCTCTTATTTCCTCTCCCTTGCCCTCTTCCTCTTCCAAAGGACATCTAGGTCTTAAAGGCATGTTCCAGAGATGAGTTTTCATTTATATCCAATCTCTACTCATGTGTCATCAGTGATGCATGTAGCCCATCAACTGAAAAGTTTGTGAGATCCTTGGTCTCTTCTATGGTGGTGAAAATCACATCAAACCTTGAGGGTAGACTCCTCAATAGTTTTTCCACAATCCTCCTTTCTTCAAGAGTCTTTCCATGAGACCTTATCTGTGTGACCATTCCAATCACATGTGTGAAGAATAAGTCAATGTTATCTAACTCCTTCATGCAGAGAGTCTCAAAATCTCTTCTCAGCAACTGTAGTTTTGTTGTCTTCACTTTCTCCATGCCTTGATAGGCTGTCTTGAGAGTTTTCCATGCTTCTTTGGATCTCTTAGCCGCTGCTATCCTTGGAAACACACTCTCATGCACTGCTTGATACAAAAATTAGAGGGCTTTAGAATCCTTCTTCTTATTTCTCTTCAACAGTTCTTTCTCTGCCTGAGTTAAATCATCAAACTCATTTTCATTTGCTGGCTCTTCAAAGCCATCCTCAACAAGTTCCCATAAGTCTTGGGAAGAAAACAGGGCTCTCATAGTTATTTCCCAGTAGTCATAGTTTTTCCCATTAAATTTTGGGAGCTGAGTATTACCAATACCCATGCTAGTGCTGGCTTCAGCCATTCTTGCACTCTTAACTATGCTTCAAAATAATTGACTGTGTATTTAAAATAACTGACTGTCTTCAACAGTAACACAAAAATCTGACTTGAGAAATACCTTGGATTCTTCTTGACTGAGTCTTCACTCTATTGGAGAGGCTGCCGCAATGAAAATCCTTCCTTCAGCTTCTTTGGCGCCTTCAAAGAGCGTAGACTAGCTTTGATACCATGTTGGAATTTATGAAAATTCCAGAACAAACTAGAGAGAATAAAACTCTCCTCTTTAACACAGAGAAATTAAAAACTTTTGCTTGCTGGAGACAGAGTTTCAACACACAACAATACCATACTGGTTTTCTGACGGATCTTATTTCTGTTGATTATCATGGGTAGTCTGAAATTGGTCAAAATTCCAGCGATTAAATTCCTTAGCAAAATTCCCATTCTAAAGTATAAGTGAAATTGACTAGACCAAACTAAGAGCAAAGGTGAAACTGAGTTATAACATGATTCAACTGGATTTAAAACAAAAATTAACCTTTGAATGATGGATTCCACGCTTTAACCGTTAAAGTGAGCACATTTACGGGAAACGAAATGCGCACGTGTTTGTGGTGTAATCATTGTACCTCAACGATGCCGCCGATTTTTTTGCTAGAAAAGGTTAGCTTTCCTAGCTGATTTTTCCTTAAATCTAGTTGGCATTTTTAAATAATCAGTTGTGAGGTAGTGGAATTGTTTTTGATGATCGTGACTCTAGATATAATGTTTAAACTTGAAATAGTGATTGAAATATTAAAATTTAAAATTATATAATCCAAAAATTACAAGATTAGATAGAAAAAAAAAAAAAAAATTCCTAGCTAAATTATGGCATTAATAAACCAAGCCTTTCCCTATATCTGTGATGTTTCTCCGCAAAGTATTATTCCATCTTGTTGTCCAATATTGTGGCTGCACACAGCAATGGAAAGGTAAGAAATTGGTAAATAATGAATTCTAAGGAAAAACACTACTAAATGTGGAATTGTTTTCAAGATGAACAACCACCTTACTTCTGGGAAGGCAGGAACGTCGTCGACATTCTCGTGTGTCGCTTGCAATATCAACAGAAAGAAATGTTTAGAGAGATGTTTGCTCGCTCCATATTTTCCGGCAGACGATCCTGACAAATTTCTTTCCGTACACAGAGTGTTCGCAAATGGCCATGCTATCAAATTACTACAGGTATGTTCCATTGCCCGAATGAAACCAAATTGGTGATAGTCGGGATAGTTGAAATACAAAATTATTGATAGATGTAGGGTAATATATATATATAAGGCTTCTTAATTTTGATTTGTGTTTTCAACATAAGATTTTGTGTCAATAAAAGCACAAGACACCTAACTGATTGCAACTCTCAACCAATTTTGGTATTGAAGTGATAATCTGTTGTGGGCTATAAGATCTTCCCACAGAGCAGCGAGGCAAAGCAGTAAGCAGCATGGTTTCCGAAGCAAGACAAAGATTACGAGACCCTGTAGATGCCTGTGTAGGTGTAATCAATGATCTCAAAAAACAAATAGAAGAGGTACAATTGCAGTTATATTCCACAAAGGCGGAGCTACAATCCACAAGAGCAAATCTCGCTGACATTCGTGAAAACCATGCTCATCTCTTCACGCTCATTAAGAGAAATCGTGAAGGTTCTGGTTGTTAGTCTTAAAAGTATGTAAAATTGCATGTCTTCTATTCAATGCAAAAATATGATTAGTGTTGGGTGTTTACCCTTTCACTCAAATTTTATGTGAATTTGAAATATCTTCGTGAAAGCATAAACATTTTAATTAATAATTGTTAAAATAAAATCTTTCGATAATGAAGGGCTTATCAAAAAGATGTTTGATGTTTGCCATGTAATTGTTTTTTAAAATACAATTGGAGTTATATTCTGGTAAATGGTAGATAAAAATCCACTATCATTGTTGATTGGTTTCATTCAATCAGGCATTTAAAATTAATAGTAGTTGGTGATGAATAAATCACTAGTTGGTGAAGAATAAATTATTTTTTTTAAAAGTAGTGGCTGGATGAGTTTGATGAGCAGAAATAAATTCTTTTTTCTTAATTGGGGATGAATATAATTTAATTGGTTTAGTTTGATCACAAAAATAAATTTCTCTTTTATTTTCTTTTTTGATTGAGGGTGAAGATTCAATTTGCTTGGATGAATTTTCTGAGGAGAAATAAATCGCCGAGGATGAAGATTCAACCTGGTTGGATGAGTTAGTTGGATAAAAATATAATGCTCAAGATAAAGATTTAATTATCAGGTTTTAAATTGTATATGAAAAAGGTGAAAATCAAATTCTTCTCATTGAACACATTCTCATCTTGATTTTCTTAAATATTATTAAATACAAGTATTTTTTTAAGTGTACACCACTGTAATCAACTTAGATCCGTTTAATTTGACTAATAAATACAAATTTTAGAATGCACAAATATTTTTGAATTTTTTACACATTTTTTAATTATATTTTAAGACATTTAGTCTCCCTCCACCTCAATTGGTTATTGATTTAATGTGAAATATGAGAGATTGAAGTTTCAAATGCCCTTATTTGGGGCGGGCTCAGTTTAAGGAGAGGAAGTCAAACCATAAACCCAGATTTGTTGGATTCTTCCTAAATAAATTTAAAAAAAAAAAAAATGAAAATTAAGAAATGTAATGTGTTTAAAGTAGATGCATTTTTATGACAACAATTTAAAAAAAGTGGATATCTATATGGAAGAAATCGTTAATAAAAACTCATTATAACTCATAATTCATTGTGTTATATCTATTATTATAGTTAAGTGATACAATTACTTTAAGTCACACATTAAAATGGAAAAATAATTATTTTCTTATTTAAAGTGAATTGATTAAACATCAACATAAACATAAATATCTAATCAATATAAACCATCTTATTAAACATAAACAAGTTTCATAATTTCAAAACTCACTAAAATTGTGCTATACAAATAATTTAAATAATATATTGAATTTATATTATCAAACTATTTAAACATACAAAACCTCTTCATAATACACAATATACCTCACAAATATTACAAATTAAAATTTTCAATTCTTAAGAGTAATCTACCTAGCTCTTTACTAGATTATAAATTTATAAATAAATTTATTTTAGTTTTGAATAAATATTAAATTTAATTAAAAAGGAAAAAACTTATAAAACATATTTTTTAAATATACAATAAATTTGAAATAAACATATTTACATTAATATTAATATAAATTTTTGATATAATAAATAATTAAATGTTACATTTATTTAAAATATGGATAAAATATAAATCCTCACCATCCCCGAATATTCTATTTTGTCATGCTACAGCGTTAAATATTTTTATGGAAAATAGTTTTAAAATAGAAATCTCTAATAAAAAGAGACAAGGAATTATGATTTAAAAACCCATGTATATAATTTTGAGAAAGCAAGGTCATTCGAATGTCTGATATTATGTTTTTAAAATTTTCAAATTTTTATGATGATGATGATGATGACGGTTAACGTTCACTGAGACCAATAATCTTTGGTCTATCGGACCTAAAGAAAAGAGTTATTTAGTTTGATTTAAGATTTTATTCCTATGCTCGAAAATCTTGGAGAGAAGTCTCCCGAGCTCACTATAATTTTGACATCTTAAAATGCTAGGAAGGTCAGCATTGCAACAAATATTATGAATTTGAGCTCTAATGTGGTTGTACGCAGGACACTCTAAGAGGAAGTGATCGATGTTCATATTCTCACAGAGATGGCAGATCCTTTCCTTCCATGGTGTTTTAGGAACTGTCCAACAACCTGTTTCACTATGGAGCTCATGAGAGAAGTCTAATTTGCTTATCAAGATCATATGGGCACCTTACGAGAAGAACAATATTGTCAGCATAGAAAAGAAGGATGATGACTATCCCAGCTAAGATTGTGCCAACACATCCTGCTTCATCTAAACAACCTTCTAGCTTGTCGATGTAAATGCCAAATAGGGTAGGGGAGAGGGGGCAAGATTGTTTAACTCCGATATTACACTTAATATCTTTCAACCACCCCTCATTGCTCTTTAACTTGGCAATTACATTCTCATATAACCTTATAGTAGCCGCTCTTAGCTTGAAAGGAACATTTAGCTCTTCTAATCTATTCCATAGGTTGTTTCTAGGAACCGTATCGAAATCCTTTCTAACGTCCACAAAGAAACAAAAGAGATTGAATTTATCGTTGTGGCATTCCTCCATAATGATCCTAAGTGTAACAAGGTGGTCCGTTGTTGAGTGATGCCTTCTAAAACCCGCTTGGCCTTTAGCCTGCTTACCTTCACTTTCAAGCCAAATGCTCAACTTCTTTTCCAAAACAATACCATATAACTTGGCTAAGAGAGGGCTGATCATAATTTTTTGATAATTAGAGGGGTTATTTGTATCCCCACTTTTAAAAATAGGGATAATGAGGCTCTGATTCCAAAGTTTAGGGAACCCTTTCTTGACTTCTTGGTTGAAAAGCTTATGGATGTGGGGGATGAGGACAAGACCTCCAATTTTTAAGATTTCCGCCTGGTAACCTTCAATGTCTTTAGCTTTCCCATTTTCCAGGCGTTTAACCCCAAAATAAATGTCTTCTAATGAGAAAAATTCTTTTGTTGTGAGCAAAATTTTAAATTTATCTCTAGCATTTGGAGATTCATAAAGCTTTTTAAGATAGGAATTCCAGTTGTGTAAAGAAATTTTATTATTATCTTTAGTTTTCCTAGTTATAATATGCCTCCAGAATTTCTCAGGATCCACCTTAGAGAGGTGTAAGAGATTCTCTTGTCTTTTAAAAATATATTGCCTTTTTTCCTTTTAATTAGGGCTTTGTAGATTTTTATCTTGTCAAATTTGAGAGATTCATCAACAGCTTCCTTAATTGCTCTCCTCGCACTTTTACAATCTTTGTCATACCATGGGTTGGTTTTGCTATTTCTTTTATTACTTGAGACTTCAATTGAGAAATTGTTAATAGAATATGAGAGGGTTGTAGTAAAATTATGATAAAGGTCATCTATGTTGTCTATACTAGATAAAGGAAGCAAATTAGTTTTTAATTCATTTAGAAAGAGATTGTTTTTATTTCTATCAAAGATTAAGTTCTTTTGAGTATAAGGATTATCTTCAATGGGATCTCTATGCATGACAAAATTGAGAGTTATGAGTAAAGGCCTATGATCAGAGTTGGGTTCGTGGTCGTCTAAGATGTCAAATTTTATTATTTTGTTATATAAAGGGAGATCAGAAATAACATAGTCTACCACGATGCTACCAAGCACATGGATGTAGGTCATCTGGCTAGAATTGGGCCACTTCTTTAGACCGTTGAAAATTATGAGATCCTGAGCACTACAGAGCTTGACTAGCTTTGACCCAAACAAATTATCCTTGAGGTCTTCAGAGCTCCTTTTGTACTGGCTAGCCAGAGTAAGGTCTTCGTCTAACCAAAGAGGATTGGGGTTGGAATGATTGCTTAGAAGAATAGCTTGGTTGCTTTAAGTTCGAGGATTAAATTCACCCATTAAAAGGATATTACCTTCATTCCTTAGGCTAGAAATATCATTCCCTAAACCATTATAAGGGTTATTTTTATCTAGATTCTTTTTCTTATAGAAGTTAGAATTAATGGGGGCGGGGGGGGGGAATAACAGATTGCTATGTATGTCTTTTTATCATTAATTTCAATAATCTCAATCCAACTATATTGGTTGTAAGGGTAATTTTTATAAATCCTAGCATGGGGGGAGATTTTCTTCTTAATGTAGCAAGCTATGCCCCCAATGCCTCTACGGGAGGATCGCTTGTTCCAGGTAGACCATAGTGCAAAGCCACTATGTTAGGGACCTTATATTCTTCATTCTCCCAAGTTTCAACAAGCAATATAATATCAACGTCATTTGAGATCCAACTTAGTTTGGGGCCTTTGTTCCATGGAAAGCCCCGACAGTTCCAAGAAAGAATTCAGAGCATGTTGAATTGCTATTTATTACTATCTTTTTGGTTTCTATCTCGAATAACAGCTTTTCTATTTCTGATTATTGCCCATTTTCCTTCCTTCCTAGCTTCTTTTACCTTTTGAGCCTCCTTTCTTAATTTGAGTTGATCTTCTGGAATGAGATCTTCATTTACAAATATTCCTGTTCCTTTTAGACTTGAGGTTTTACAAAGTATGTCATACTTATGGTTAGTAGAGCTCACCTTTATTCATATCAACCTTCCTTTATTCTCAGTTAATTTCCCTAACCTTGTTGCTTCTGTGAGACACATGGTTTCAATTTGTAATCTATTATGTAATTTTATCTGGGCTATGGTTAAAGTATCCTCGTCTACCTCCTCTTTCAAACCAAATATTATAAGGTTCAAGGCCCTTTTGTTATGCTTATGGTCTAATTAAATCAATTTTTTCATTTCATATTTAATTGGTTTGATATCTAATTTACCTGCCCCACTATTTAGGGTGATATTGTTGTTAACTTTTTCTTCTAGTTCTTTAATCATGTCCTTCATTTTAAGATTCTCTATATTATCAACATCTCCTTGCTCAGATGTTTGGATCATATCTTGGTTTTGTTTTTCTATGACCTACAACCTAGTCTCCATTGCCTCCATTTTATTCTCCAATAGTTTTATTTTATTTTCTATTTGTTTTTGGATCTTGTCTTCAAGAGATGTGAATTTGTTTTCCAGCATGGCTTCTAACTAGGTTTGTAGCTTGACTTCTGTTTCTTCTCTAAGTTTCTCTAAAGACTCTATATACTCATAAAGGCTCTATAGAGTAATTGTGCTAGGTCTACCTTCGGTAATTTTTGGTAGCTGTGGTGAATTATTCATACTTGAGAATATATGAGCAAATATGTATTAGAAAAATATAAAGAATGTGTGCACCTGAATATCAGAAAACCGAACAACAGACCTCAAGTGCCTAGGTCCAAAAATTTATCGAGAAAAAAATCACCGCAGGCCCAAGTATTAATTGATAAAATTCACCTCAAACCCTTGAGTATTAATCGAGAAAATTCACCGCATAATTTTCACTGCAAACCCAAGTATTAATCAAGATAATTTTCACCTCAGAATTCACCGCAGAGTCAAGTATTAATCGAGAATTTTCACTGCAGTTCCAAGTATTAATCGAGAAAATTCACCCGCAGACCCAAGTATTAATCAAGAAAACTCACCGCCGAATTTTCACCGCAAACCCATGTATTAATCGAGAAAATTTTCACCGCGGAATTTTCACCCCATACCCAAGTATTAATCGAGAAATGTTCTTGTCAATTTTTTATTTTGACTAATATCATGTTCGTCTTTTTTTTTTTTTGGGTCAGCTTAAGTATTGTCAAATTTTTTTTATCTCTATTTAACATCCAAAATTTTGGTATTTTGCTAAGTTAAATAACCATAAACTCAGTTACTTAAAGCACTTGAAAAGTTTTAATTCGTGAATGTCACACTCAGAAGCTGGGTTGAATCCCATTTCGATTTTCGTATGAAACTTACCATGAAACCCTTTTTTGGGCACGACGTAGAGCTTGTGTGTCAGAATTTCACAGGAAGCATCAAAAATTGCTCTGAGACTTGCCCGCCCTATGGAATTTAGTATGGCAGGGGAAGTACACCAGGACTTCTCCTGACGGAGACTTTGAATTTACCATTTGAAAATGGGCACGAGCAATAAAAAATTTTGCAGTGGGATGTTCAATACTTTCATCTCAAAAACCTTCTGGTATTGCAGGATTTGGTAGAGGAGCTATGTATATGCCTTCTTGTTTTAGTGAACATATTGGAAAAGATATATTGAAGTTATTTTTAGTGTGATTTTTGAATTTCTGATGTGAAATCTTGAGATCCTAAAAAAACCAAAAAAATTTCAAAAAATCTTAGTAAAGACAAATATATTTACGTACTACATTCAGAGCCACTGATTCAACGAAGAAAACCAGAGAGTCCTCATGTTTCTAATTGACTAGGCATTCCCCAACGACATCCCTCTGACTTACACCCCTTTTCTAACCAATTCGAGAGCACCCCCCTTCTTTTCAATATGGGGTGTGCTATTACATCGGTCTCAGAGCGGTCAATATTGGGGAAAGAGCATGAAGCTGACTTCTAAGTTATTGATGAAATCTAGATTTCGACAAGACTTTTACCCATTTTCATGATGAAATTTTCAAACATATTGTAACTTGGCTTGCTTTTCAGACTGAAAACAACAGAGTTATTGATGTTGGAATCTGTAATTTCTATTGTTTTTTAGTTGTGACTTTATATATATGGAGCTTGTTCTTATTCCATAGGAGTTAGCTAAATATAGATTCCTAATTTACTGTGCATTTGATATATTCTCTCAACCAACTTATTGTGAAGATAGTTTCCCTATCTTGAAACAATACTTCATGTATATATGTAAGTCTATTTGATTAATAGAATATAGTGTACATGCTCAGATTTTATCTATTAATAACTGATATGGGATTGTGATCTAGAGAATATTATGTTTCTTTAGTTTTCATTCCATTTCTAAGTTATTGGGATTCGACACCAAAAGCAATGGAGGCACCATAATAGATTCTTGCGCTACTTTCACCATTTTTCATGATGAAATCTTCAAGCATATTGCAGCTGGGTTTGCTTCTCAGATTGAATACAACAAAGTTGTTGATGTTGAAGGTTTGACTGATTTAGAGAATATTGTGTTGATGGAGTTTGCATTCCATTTCAAAGGCGGCTTATACATGGTACTCCCTGTTTCCAACTATTTCAGTTATTTTAGCAGTTTTCATTCAATCTGATTGACAATGATTAGTAGCAGATGTTTTTTGGAGGTTGAGAGTGGACCTGCTGTAATACAGGGGAACGATCAACAGCAAGATTTTGATTTTTAGAAAAATTGTTTCTGTTTCACTCAGCGGACCTGCAAGACTTAGGGACTTTCGTGTCACTAGTGAAAATTTTAAGGACATAAAATTATCTTGAAGTTTAAAACATTGATGAATTTCACTAGTCCCTAATATGAAAACTATAAAATGTTTATTGATGTATTTGTAAAATCATTCAAATTTATAATGATTTTATATATACTCTCTATATAATATTGGCTATATTTAAGGTAAAACAATTTTATATTGTAAAATTTGGGTGAATCAATTTTGAAAAAATGGAAATAGGTGAATCTTTTTTCTCCAAAAATCATAAAAAATTAGCCCACTTGAGAATATTAACCCCTAAAATTTTCCATTATCTAACAGACATATCATTTTTTATGATTCATGGTAATTTCTGATAATGCATATTTAGTAAAAAATATTATTTTATTTTTCAAAAACAAAACTCGGTAAGTAATTCAATCATTGAAATTGATGTTTAGTAAAAAATATTATTTTCTTTTTCTAAAACAAAACTCACTAATTGAATCATTGACAATGATTGTTATTTTGAATAAGTTTCAACGTGACCAAAGTATTTAAAAATCGTATGTATTATGTTTGATTTTAAATCTATTTTCAAAATTCAACTACCCACTCATACACTTTTATATAACATTTTTTAAATGGCTAGTCTCACTTTCTCTTAAACAATAACCTAATACTTTCATTGATGTGCTTGGTAATAAGAGGATTGGGATATTTTTATATACTTATGTAGTATTATGGGATTGTATTTTTCCCCACGATATAAGTATTAAGGGAGTGTTCTAATTTTGCTGAGAATATAGAGCATGGTTTGGACGGGCAAAATTAAGATAGTTTTAAAAAAGAGAAGAAGATTTTCATGATGAAAATTAATAAGCAAAATAAATATTGAGGAAAGAAATAAATATGGGGAAAATTTTTTCATGAAGAAAATTAATAAGAAAAACAAAAAAAATAAAGGAAACAAATAAATTTGAGGAAATTTTTTTTAAGAATGAAAAATTATATATATATATAAATTTAGGTATAAATCTTTTTATGAAAAGTGTTATGATATATTTTTTAATTGGAAATATGTCTTAAATAAATTATCAAAATTTAGGAGATGGAAAGGTAATTAGAAGTATTCTTCTATAAATTGTGAATAAACATTTTATTTCTAAGGTTTTTTAAATTAACTTTTGTATTAATATTATAATTGTTTATGTATAGTATAATATTAAGCTGAGGGTAGATTACTAGATATATTTAGTATACTTAATCCCAAGCATCAGAGATATAAAATGCAATGCAAAATCAAAGAAGACAAAACAAAAAAGAGAGAAGCTCTAACAAATATTTCTTTCATGATAAAAAGTTGAGAACTATGTTCATTTGTTTCTTCAAGGAGACAATCTCCAATAGCATTGCTCCAAATACAATAACAACTATTGATAAAACATTATATAACCCTCCAATTAGCATATAGTGATCCTTAGAGAATGTTAACTACCTATGGGCCCACTTAAAATGACGGTTGACTAACTAATTTGGGCCTCATTGATAAAGAGGGCCCTTTTGACAATGATTCATATCAAATAACTATTTGATGGGCCTTACTCAAGGAAGGTAACTTCAAACATTAATAAAATATTTAAATAAGGGGGTTAGGGTAGGACCCCAACACCCCCTTTCCTTTCAAAAAAGTGTTTTCCTCAAGGTTGAAGATGACAAAATTGTTGTAAAATTGCTACTAGTTTCCATGTGACATCTTCTCTTTTCACTGGATTAATACTTCCTTGATTTTGCATTGGTATCCAAAACACCTTCTTGTTAGAGCCAAATAGAACCTTCGTTGTTGAGTTTTGGTAAGTTGTTATACACTTTGCAATTTGATCTCACAACCTTCTTCAAACATGAGATATGAAAGGTTGGTTGATCCTTGGAGTGGGATGGGAGATCTAAATTGTAGGTAACCCGACCAATGTATTGTATGATCTAATAAGGACCATAAAGCTTAGGAGTCAAATTTTGGGGTACTTTATTTGAGTTATGTCTATTTATAAGGATACAAGTGAAGAAAAATTTGATTCCATTTGGAAAAATAATGTTTGGAGTGATTTAAATAAGCTTGTTGTTTCATAAATGATGTGCCATAATCTACTTGTCCTTGAGGGTATTGATAATGATTTCTTTGATGTGAATCCTTCTTTCCATTTCTTGAACCTTGGATATGCCTTGTACAAAGGATTATGTAGACATGGGTTTTTGGCCATAATTTTTGTAAGAAAGATTTGAAAATATTGTTCATGATTATCTAGAAGGTGGATGGAACATTACAAAGAATTATTATTGTATTCTCTAAATATGTCTTCAAAATTACCATCAATTTGATCTTGGTTTCGTGGTGTACTAAAAAAAAATTAACTTAGTGATTTCTTTTCTCCATGAAGTTTGTTGTATCTCAAGAGACAATCCCTTTGTTGTGGTAAGGAATCAGTACTTAAGACATTTTATAAATGTATTTCACTAAATTGTGATATCATATGGTCTCTGTTTAATACCTTTGGAGATTATTTCTTTAATATCGTCAATAATCTTATATAATGAAAGACTTCAAATGCCATTAACTACTGATATTTGAATGAAAAGAAGAACTGGAAGGGAAACTCAAAAAAATATGCTGAGAAACAGAGTCTACCACTTTAAATCTTAGAAGAACTTTATGTAGATAGAATATTTGTAGTGAAGGAGCGCATATTAACATTATTTAACTCTTACTTACAGATGTAATAAAGAGACCCACAACTACATTAATTCACTTCATTCAAAGAATAATAAACAAATAATGAAACTGGAAGGACAAATCAACATCAACAGGTGCAAGAAACTTGATCTTCTTTCATTAATTTCTCAGAAAATTAAGTACAAAATTTGCAGTCATCAAGAGGTCCAAAACTCGGAATCCTCCTCTTGCTTTCTCATTTATTTAAATACATACAAAATCAATTTGTAACTACTGGAACTATTTGTAACTAATCAAACTACCTAGAATTGTGTAAACTATATATTACATCGCAATTAAAAACTCCATTACAACATCGATATTTTAACAAAAAGATAAATAAAACTAAAGCATCAATACATTTGTTGAATCTGGATTTGATTGGTTGTCACTGTGTTTTCTGGATTTGCTAATGTGTCCTTCTGAGATGCTGAGGTGTCACTAGTTGAATCAGTCATCCATGCTCTTCGCTTATTCCAGATTTCAATGTTGGCTTGGGAGAATTGACCAACTTGTGATATTCTAATCTGAAGGCAGTGATCCTATTGAAAGTAGGTCTTTCTGTGAACAAAGTCTATACCATCCATAATAATTGAAAATTCCTTTGTAAGAAATTAACAACTATAGCTCCTTTTAGGATTGCAGTTTTCTCATGGGTAATATCGATCTTACTCTTTTCTGGCACTAACAGTGGCTCATATGAATCCCATGATAGAAGACTGCCTTTCAAATCCCAGCATGATGGTAGCCCTTCTCTGGTCCTTTTGTCAAATATGTTATCAAATCTATTCACAACCTGTTTAATTTCTGTCAACTTCTTCTCTGCTAACTTCCTACAAGAATTTTTCACAATCAACTTGTTTATCTCTAGAACACACAATGCCCTGTCTCTGATGTCATTTTCCTCCAGCTCATGATCTGTCTTTGAATTGATAAAATCAATGGATTTCTTTTTCCATAAAGCTCTGTTAAGAGTATTCTGTTTGTCAGCCACAACAAGTTCCTTTAAATCAAGGACTCCCAAGTTTTTTTCATGACTTTAATGATTTCATTCCATACAATATCCTTCTCTTGAATTAGAGTTATGTTTCCTTTCAGCTTTTCTTTAAGACTCTTCATTTCATCGTAAGTTGTATGGTAATCTTATTTATACTTATTGACTTATCCTTCTTTGGCTTGCATTATCTTCACCATTGTATCAAGATCTCTCTCAGTCTTATTAAGATCAATTTCTTCCATTTTTAACTATGAGCTTAGCTGGGAAAAGTGTTTAACTGGGAAAATCTTGCTGCTGGATCATCAGTTCTAGATGACATGAATATGGTGCAAGAATTAGATTCAATTTGACATTAGAAGTTAAGTACAGACTCATTTAACTTATAAATATCCTCCTATTTCTACAACAACTGTTGTAAAAGACTCTCTTTTTCCTTCTCTACCTCTGCTACCTTTGCTGCCATTGGGTGTTCTCCAGTAGCCAACTTTAACATCTTCTTCAATAAGTTGATCTCTGACTCAACACTTTGTAAAAAATTCTATACCACTAATTTATCCTTGGCATCCACTCCAATTTATACAATTATCTTCTTCAACTCTTCATTCTGAGTTGAAAGAGCCCTCACATTAGCATTCTCTAATTTTAACTGTTTGATTACTTTTCCTAACATATTTTCTGCCTGATGAGCAATTACCCTAGTTTTTGTTAGGTCATTAACAATCAATTGGCTTGTATGTATATGAAAATTAACTTTGTCAAGTAAAGGGATCTTGTTCACATCTAAAATTAAATTAACAGTCTTAAAATTGTTGGATTACCCTACTATCATTTCAGATGGGTGACACAAAGAAATCTTAAACTGGTCCCTTTCTAACTCCATAGTAGTAAAAAATCTAGTTTGTTCAGGAGTAATTTGATACTCAGCTTGAGCCTCCATACTAGATTTAATCTTCTGATTCTTTTCTCCAATTTGAGAAAAAACTTGCTTGATTAAAGGAACTTGATCCTGAGCATCTCCATGTCTCAACGGTGAAGTTGGTGCATTTTGAGCATCTCCTAATTAAAGAAGAAAAACAGTCTGGGTTCTTGGTATTTCTTCATTCAATATAAACCTCTTCTTAGCTCTTTGTTCTTCATCTTTAGAATCAACAACTTTCCCTTTGCTTCTTTTGATTATTTTTTCAAAAATGATTTGTTGTGAAACCAACTCAAAAAATAGAAGAAAAGAGATGTCAACACCTTAGAAATAAGCCACTTCGAGGGGGCAACCTCCAATACATTACATGAATGAACAATTTTGGATGATACAAACTACAGCGCCTCCTTTCTATATATATCAAAAAAGTGTTTCCCTAAACACTTGATTAGTTATGGATGCTTCTGTATAAAATTCTCATGCTCCCATGTAGAATCTTCAGTGGGTAAGTTCTTGCACTTGATGAGATACTCTGAAATTTTTGTTGTTTAAAGGCCGGTCGAGTTCTTGTTTCCGACACTGTCGGTGTTCCAATATGGTTTTTCCTTTCCCATCAAGTCTCCGGAAATATTGTTTTGAACTGAAGATTTTCACCTATAACCTTCTTTAAGCATGAAACAAGAAAAATTGGATGTACTGTTATTGCCTAAATCTACCTCAGGCTGAAGGAAGGCAGAGTTCAGGGTAACATCAAACCACACTTAGTCTGGTAGCTAGCCCTACCAGAACAGGAGAGGGCTCTCTCCAGGCAATTTCAGCGGAAAATAATCAATAGGGCTTGAGATGATTGAAATAAAAGCTAATTTTAGGCTAGGTATATAAGTGAAGGAGTTTGATTTTGTTTTTGGGGTTTTTTGTTGGATCAAGGGAGAGGCAGTTTTGGGTGCGGAGATTAGGCCTAGTTTTTGTAGAGTTCTGATTGGGGCAGGGTAGGCAATAGTTTTGATGCTTTAGCTTTGTGTAGATGGATGGATCAGACTAGTGAGGAGTTGAAGAGGGCAAGAGGGTCTCAAGAGTCCTCCTCAAACAGATGAAAACATGAAAAACTAAACAAAAATGAAGGTAGAGAAATGCAAACCAATGAATTCTACCTTTATAACTTGTTTTTTTAGTTTAAGAAGAAATAAGAATGAAAATGGAACACATAAACATCAATAAAATTATAGATACATAGAGGAAAACACCATCAGAACATAGAGCCACAAGGATCCCAAAGAGGGCTGTAAACCCTGGTCTATTCCTTTGCCAAAATTGCAGAATGAAATGTACAATGAAGTGCTAGCAATCCCAAATGTCCAACCCTAAAAATGACTGAGAAAATACATCATATAGACAAGCCTAAACCATTCCCATACCTCTAGGGGTCTATCTCATCATTCTAGGAGTTGTTTCAACCATATCTAAACTAGGAACTAGAAAATAGGCCATGAAACAACTTGCCTCTATATGCTAGGAAAATGATCCATTCACTCACATTTCACCTTTTGGTGAATGAATCTTCTAGAACAAGTAAAAATGTACCAAAACTACATAATGGTTATGAAATTACATCAAGGTATATCAAAAGTTACATGAAAAGTGAAAATGGCCAAAACTAGGCGAAATTCTGAGCTGTGGAGTGAAAAATAGGCCAAAATCCTCTATGCGCCGCGCCCAAAATCTCTATGTGTAGTACAACTTTGGAGCTGATTTTGAGGCCCTTTCCTAAGTCCAAATTGAGCTCATGATAGCTCGTTGGAAATCCCTGCCTGTCTACTTTCCAACCCAGGTAGAATTTCTGGATTGTGTGTCCATTTTCCCCTCTAAGAGTTCAATCTCACAAGAATGGTTCATGTGTGTGCAAAAAGTGGCAGAAAGGCCATTTTCAAGGTGTTTTTGACCTTTTAGGAAACCCAGAACTTGATGAAATTCTTAGGCCATCCCTAAGCATGCATAAATTTTCATAAAAAATCCATAAATACCAAGTTTTTCCTCTGAAGAGCTACCAATCATAAGTGCATGCAAGGTGGCGCTACGCGTCGGGAGAAAAACCTGTTTTGTGACCAAAAAATTCAAAAATGCAAAATTTTCTCCAAATTCATTGAAATTTAGGCTGTAGGTCCCCGATCAAATGCTATGCTCATGATAAAATTATATACTCATCCAGAGAAGCTTCGGCCAATATTTGGAGCCTATCATGTCTTTTACGACGCTTCAGTGCCCTCCTCAGTCTCGCTTTCAGGATCTTGATCTTTGCTTTGCAAACATGTGTGCGTGCCCAATAATGATTCTTCATGTGTCTGAGCATGTTTTTCTCCTTGTTCTCCTTCTCCAACAACTTCTAGAGATGAATTTTGACTCTCTCAAGCCAAGTCTCTCTATCGGCCTCAATCTCCCGCTCAATAGGTGTCATCTCGGATGGGCTTCTTTGGGCAACTTGTCGGTTCTCACGGATGTTTTGCAACTCCATGATCGTCTGTTGATCCTCCAACTGTTTTTTACGTTACACCAGATAGTTTATGACCCACTGAGCTCTTTTCAACTTGTCGTTCAATGTGTCGATCTCAGTTTTCTGCTCCTGAATGATCTCCCTCAGTTTTGAGCTTGGAGAGCTCAAATCTTCATCAAGCAATACGAAATCAGTATCATGGCCTCCTGAAGGGCCCTCCTCCTGCATAGGCCTCTATCCTTTGTCTTGTACCTATACCTGTGCTGCTGATGATGGCAACGAGACCCCTTCCACCCCGGGTGGAGATAGTACTCGTCGGGCTGCTGCAAATAATGCTCTCGTGCCTCTCTGATAAGTGACATACACTGGCACACCGATAGGCTATGTCTTGGGACCTTCAAACTGATGTGAAGTTTCACCTATATCGTGAACAATCTCCGGAGGAGGCTGAGGGGCTGTGAAGAAGTCACGGGAAATGAAATCTTCCCAAGCAATGCCTTGCAATCCAAGCTGATGTACCACAATGATCTTGATGAGCGCATAATGATAAATGTTGTTGTACTACTGCTCGGGAGTCTTCTCCTCCACAAGAGTAGTCATCCTCTCGATGTTTTGGCACATGAAATATGGTATGTTCATCATCCTCACTCTCGTGAAATGCATCAATAATCTTATGTGGTATGAATAGAGGCGTGAAAATCAGCCCTCACAACTAAAGTATCTGATAATGAGTGTCATCAATGGCACATAGGATTCCTTCAGAAACCAGAATGGGAATACCCTGCTGAGCTGCCTCACATAGCTAGGCCTGATGTATGGTTCATAATGTACTTTTTCCACATGCTGTCTTTTGTTCCGCTCTTCACCCACATTCGGTATTCCTATTGCCTGAGAAATGGTTTCTGGTGTCAAGGTGAAATTTACACCAGCAAGAGTAACCTGACCATCTCGCAAATGTAAAACAAAAAACCGGGCTAACTCCTGATGATGCCGAATCTGAGCAATCCTCTCACAATACTGATAGCATGACTGCCCTTGGAAACATGCCATGGCAAGTGGGTAGGCCTGCAACTAACTCAATGAGGTGGGCTCCTCCCTCACATGTTTTCCTCCTTTATGAGGCCTTCTCGGTGCATGTAGCTCTGTGGTAGAATCACTGTCTTGTTCATATGATGACTCAGTATCTGTCATGGTGTTGCAAGGTATATGTCAAGTGTATTTTTGGTTTGTTGAAAATGACAAATTGGTGCCTTTGTTTCAATTACCAAAATATGTCAAGTAGGAATGGACTGTAAAGGAAGGGATTGTGATAAATAAGGATAGTGGGTATAGTGGACTGTGGGAAAAATATGTCTCAATCAAGTGAAGCTTACACTATGAAAACAATCACTTGACTGTGTTTTAGGAAGGTGGGGTTTGGGGATTTTTTACAAATGATATGGAAGAGTGATAAGAATAGGGAATGAAAGGATTGAGGGATAGGGATAATGGGAATGAGTGATAATGGGATTATAAGGGAATAGGAGAGGGATATTAATGATATTGTGACAGTGAGGAGGAAAAGAACCACAGATGGGGAATGGGATTTGAACTAATTGGCACCAAAAATCAGACTTTTAACATTCAAATACAAACCCTAAGGAGCAGTTTTTGACAAAAGATAGGGTTTATATTTTCAACCTCCAAAATTTCAAATTCCTCCTTCCAAACAATACCAAACACAAGCTAAAATCAATTGCAAGGCTGCACAAACTTACTTGGAGCAAAAGAGTTTGAGTCGATTTGAAAATTTTTGGAAGCAATAATGAAATTTCACTTGGCAGCTCTGTGCGCCGCGCACACAACCCAGTGCGCCACGCTCACTGTATGCGCCGCACCAGTTCAAAATTACACAGTGGAGATCAGCTCTGTGCGTCGCGACTACCTCCCAACGTGCCGCGCAAGTGAATTCACAGACAATCCGCCTTCAAACTCACAGTTTCACCCTCCAACGTTTCGACTCGGCTCAATGATGTCTCTTGGTGTGCAAATGAAGTGTTTGAATGGTGAAAATATCTTATATGGCATGAAATTTGATTTTTGTTTTGAAATAACCCACTTGCTAATGTTTGAAATTTGGCACTTTGCACTTTTTAATACAAACTCTGTTTTTGTTTCCATTTTGACTTTTTTGACTTGAATGATGAAACTTTTGTCAATTTTTTGCAGGGATGACTGGCACGGAATTTGGCAAAGGCGACCAGGGCTACGCCTAAAGATTTTGACAACTGAAAAAATTTGACAATATACATGGCATTTATTACAAAAGACGGAATGATGATTTTTCTTCAAAACAGAATTTTGAAGAAGAATCATGATCTAACATTATGACGATGAAATTTTCGAAATGAAAACTTATTTTGAAACTCCCTCTAGCCTGCTGGCATTATTGGACACTTTGAAGACAAAATTTGCGAAACCCTAGACCTAATGACTGAAATGACTCTTCACTGACTAAGAGACCAAAACAGGACTGTGAATGACTTTAAAATTGATTTTGATGAACAGACACAAACCAGCAGGTACATGACATGAGGGACATGAGTGACAAAACCCTTCCGTCAGAAGACCGATGCTCCTAATGGAATGCAAATGACTGAAGTGAATGAGACACCTAAAAATGAAATGCAACAAAAGAGATTTTGATCTCTGACGGAGGGATGAACAGACCGACTCTAACATTGGCTCCAATGGGGATGGTAGCTCCTTGGAGGTGCCAAGAACTACAAATCTTTGGAAAGTAGACAGTGCATTCGTCCATTGGGCTATGCAGTCCACAATTTGACAAATCAACACAAGACTATTGACTGATTTATTTACTGAACATTTGACTCAAACTGACTCAACTTTGAAACTGAAATGACTGAAAAAACCTACTCGACAAACTCAAACCAAAACTGAAATCTTTCTTCAAAATTATAGCCTTCACTTCGGGCCCCAAACTGAATTAAATATCACAGTTCACACTTGCGATGAAACTGAAATAAATGGTATGTACAATGACAGTGTAATCAACAGAAAACATCTTACAAATGGTACCTCTTGAGCAACCGACCATTGACCGGCCCTATTGGACAATCTTCCCCGTTCATATCCTTCAGAAGAAAAGCATTCTGACCCCGATATGCAGCAATTTTAAAGGGTCCCCTCCAGAGATTTTCGAACTTACCATGCTTACCCTTTTCTTCGTTCCTTGCATCCCATTTCAGCACCACTTCTTCCAGTTGAAATTTGTCCTCCTTTGTTTTTATGTCATATATTTTCTTGATTCTCTCCTGCAGCTTGAATGTGTTTTGAAAAACTTCTTCCCTCGTCTACTGCAAATGGATCATTTGATTTATTCTTCTCTTCATATGATCTTCTTCACTGCCAGCTTCCTATAGAAGTTTTACCACCGGGACTGCGAGAGAGGTAAGGAACACTGTATCAACTCCATAAACTAACTCAAATGGGGACATACCAATGGATTTCTCCTGACTCACTCGATCTGCCCAAAGTGCATTGACCAGCTTCTTATGCCAACTCTTCTTGTTTATTTCCAGCAATGTCTTAATGATGTTGACCAAAGATTTGTTGGAAGACTCTGCCAATCCGTTGCCTTGCGGATGATAAGCAGTTGAGTGTCCCAAAATGATTTTATACTTGTCACAAAACTCAATCATATTTTTTGATTTGAAAGT
The DNA here is from genome assembly GCA_034641835.2 of Pinus albicaulis. Lineage (NCBI taxonomy): Eukaryota > Viridiplantae > Streptophyta > Pinopsida > Pinales > Pinaceae > Pinus > Pinus albicaulis. The sequence goes on along the minus strand of JAXQQM020079887.1, from coordinate 15,883 downwards.
TGTTGTGTTATCAGTGATCAACTTATTCGGGCAACCAAAACGAGAAAAAATTTTATTCTCAAGGAAAGAAATTATTACCGAATCCATAGCTTGCCTGGTGGGGATTGCTTCAATCCATTTCATGAAATAATCTGTCGCTGTTAGGATCCATCTATGCTGACCTGAAGAAGCGAGATGAATTTCGCCAATGAAATCCAAACCCCACTGCTGAAAAGGTGCACTCACCTCAATGGGCTTAAGCGGAAAAGGCTGTAATTTCTGCCTTCCTTCAAAAATCTGACATTCATAGTAGCTTTTGACAGTCTTATACACATCAGCAAACAATGTCGGCCAATAGTATCCTGCTCTCAAAATCTTATTGGTCGTTGTTTTCCAAAATAGGTGACCGCCACAATCTCCTTTGTGAAAATCCTCCATAACCCTCTTTGCTTCTTCTTCCACCAAACAATTCAACAAAACACCACCGGGATCTTTCCAATAAAGTGAATTATTCAAAACACAAAACTTAGCAGCCTTCAATTTCAGAGTTCTACTTTTGTTTCTAGCCATACCGCGTGGTGGTGACAAATTTTGAAGCACATATACAATATCTGAATACCAAGGAGACGTCACAAATATTTCTGATACCTGAACTGATGAACTTTCCTCATTATCTTCAGACATAGCAGCAATAAGATTGATGTCCAAAGCATGCAAATTTGATTCAGCCATTAACTTTTCCAACCCTTTTCCTTTGATAAGTTTTGTAGGCTTTATCTCCACATCGTACTCCAACAAGGTAGCAATCCATCTGCCTCGTCTCCCTTTCAGATCTGTTTGCACTAAAACATCCTTTACAACAGTGTTAGGGACATAAGAAATAATATGAGAATGCAGAATATATACTCGGAAATATTTCAACGCCTTCACAAGAGCGAGAGCTTGCTTTTTAATGATGTTATATTTCAAGGCTGCATCTCTTATGGTACGACTGAAAAAAGCAATTGGTTTTTCATGCCCATCTCTTTTTTGCATTAATACTGTTGCCATAGTATTCTCCGAAGCAAATGAAAACAAAATAAAATCCTAAGTGTAATCTGGGCTGATCAAAACAGAAGCTGAAGAAAGAACCAACTTCACTAAATTGAAAGACTTTATTGCCTCCGCAGACCATTTTACTACGCTATCCTTCTCAAGCATGTCTGTAATCTCTCTTAGATGTTCAACAAGATTAGGCACAAGGTGGCATAAAAAATTCATCTTACCATTAAAAGACTGAATCTCTTTCTTATTCCAGGGAAGATCGATTTTCTGAATGGCTTCAACTCGTGCTGGATCAATACGGATGCCATCTTTTGAAATAATGTGACCAAGGAGTTTGCCCTCGTCCATAGCAAACAAACTTTTCTTCGGATTGAGTGACACACCATATTTTCTACATCGCTAAAAAACAACTTTCAAATGGTAAAGATGTTCTTCATCAGAATCGGAAAAGACTGTCAAATCATCAAGATACACAACTAGGAAAACATATTTCTCATTCGCAAATGCCATGTCCATTGCACGCTGAAATGTCGCACCAGCATTTTTCAAACCGAAAGGCATTTTGGCGTAATGGAAAGTTCCCCACGGAGTGGTGAACACTGTTTTGTCTCTATCATCCTCATGGACCAAAATTTGGTTATACCTAGAATAACCATCGAGTAGTGACATACGATATGCTCCAACTACTCGCTGCAATATGTGATCCATTTTGGGCAATGGATAATTGTGTTTCAAAGAAACCTTATTCAAATTCCTAAAATCAATGCACAAACGAATCTCACCTGTCTTTTTGCGAACGGGCACCAAATTGGAGATCCAATCTGAAAATATTATAAGAACAATGATACCAGCCTTGTATAATCTATTTACCTCCTTTTCAATTGAGGGCAGCAACTTCGGATTTATCCTTCTCAACTTCTGCCTGAAAGGCTTTTGATTTGGCTTAACAGGAATAGTGTGCTGAATTATATTGGTATCATACGTCTTTAAATCTGAATAGTCCCAAGCAAAAAAATCAGCAAAAGAAGACAAAAAACTAATATATTTTTCTTTTACCTCCAGTGACAATGCTTTAGACAACTTCACCATCTTTGGATTCTCAGCTGTTCCAATGTTCACGTCTTCAACTCCCTTTTCAGTTGGCCACAAGGTTGGCTTTCTAGCTACATCATCTTGATCAAAGAGCTCTTCTAAAGGTATCAAACCCTTAGGAATGACATTATCTTTCAGCTGCAACACTTCCATCTGATTTATTTGCACATCAGCCTCACCATCATCATGCTCCATGTCAATTGAAGTCTCTTTGAATTTACCTTTGTTTTGCAGAAACTCATCAATCTCCTCATCATCTTGAAATACTTGCCAAAACCTTTGATTATCTGGGATGGTTGGACAATGTTTCACATGGATTTCAAACTTGTTACTTGAGTTCATTGGAATCTTCAAATTACTTGCTGCCTTAGCAAGAGCATCCGCAATAACATTCTGAATGCGAGGGATACAAGTCAAAGTATAGTTTGAAAATAACTTCAAGATATCAAGAACAGCATTATGATAAGGCCACATTCGAGAATGCTTAGCTTGATACTCACCCTTCACTTTCTTAATTACCAACTCGGAGTCGCCATAAACTGCAATCCTCTTAGCATTCAACTTCCTAAGTGTTTTCAGACCAGCGATCAAAGCTTTGTATTCTGCCTCATTATTCGAACAATCAAATGCTAATTTGTAAGAACAAACTCTCACATTACTAGGTACTTTGTTTGGGGGGGGAAAAGGACTATGTACCCAAATACCAATTCCAGCACCATCACTCCCAACTGCACCATCAAAATCCATAGTCCATAAACCTTCTTCATCTTCTTCCAAGTGCTGAAATTTCGTTTTCCCTGTTATTTCCGCTTGTTGTCCCTCAACTTTCTGCTATTTTTGGAAGGCTGATTGCTCAACAGAACTCTCAAGTTCTTGTCTCTCTTTCACCAAAACTTCTCTGAAATTTTCTATGATCTCCGGAATGTCCTCTGATTCAACTAACTAACTATCTACATCATTGAAACTATCTGAATACAAAACAAAAGACTCTAAATCTGTATGTACATAATTAATCGGATGATTTACCGGTTTCTCCTTGCTGGTGATCATATACTTCATATTATGTTCCCGATATAGTTTTCTCATCTGACCGAACATAGGAATGGTAGCATAGGAGAAATCGAGCTGCAATGTTCCCTTCAATTTCACTCCCCAAGATCTAGAAAGAAGCATGCCAAATCTAGGAGGTATGTCTGCCACAACTACATCCATCAAAACATTCTTCGTAGGAATCTGATCTAAACTTACCACCAAATCCTTAATAAGCCCAATGCATCTTACTCTACTGGAATCAAAATAATACAGATCATGATATTTCCGAGTGATGTCCGATCACAATTTTTCCATAATCGCCTTCGGCATGAGATTGTGAGAAGCTCCAAAATCAAACATGGCATTATGTAACACAAAATCATGCAATCTAAGGCTGATATAAAAAGGCGACACATCACTATCAGGAGACTCACCATCCAATGCTGGTCCAAATATCAACTCAGGTTGATCATCTTCCACACTCACCATATCAAGCATTGGATCGAAATTCAAAATTTTAGATAGTTGACCCTTGTAGCTGCTATTTCTCATTAACTCAGTCAAAGGAATGGAAACTTTTAACTTAGCAATCTCACCTTCTAAGCTAAAAGCTGAAATATTTTCTACCTATTTGACTGGAGCATCCTTATTTTCAGCTTTCTCCCTCGATACAATTGGATGATTTGATCTTTCACTTGCTAATGGAGACTTGCTAGTAGTAGGATCAGCTACATCTTTTCCCTTCTTCTGTGCAATGGGTGCATCATTCTTTGGTGCTGAAACTTCCTTTCTCTTTTGGATTGGGTTGATAGGCACATCTCTGTTTCTGAGTGAATATTGTTTCTGCTGGGCGGACAAAGCATTCATATAACCTCTCTGATACTCATCCGACTCTTCTTCAAGAGCTGTCTCATTTTCCAAGATAAAATCCTCATCCTTTTGTTCAGCTGAGTTTTCTGCATACTCCTCATCTTCAGTGATAAAGGTTGGCATGCCATCAGGTGTAAAAAATTGATTTTCTTCTCCTATTACATTGTCTTCATCATCTAATTCCGGGCCAACAAAATTCTGTTGTAAAGGAGTTTTTACCTGCTGTTGTGGCGGTGGTTCTTGTGCTCGCTGCTCTCATTGTTTGATCCTGAATTGTGGTTGCTGCTGTCCATGGAAGTTGGGATTTCTAATCTGCGGTTCGGGCTTATCAAGTGTCATTCTTTCAAACATCTTTTCCACTTTGCGAAGTAGTTGATCTGAAGTAGAATCTTCTTCCTTTATCATGACTTTCTTCTCTGCTTTCAATCTAGCTCTCTTGTCATTCAAATTCGCTTCAAAACTCACCGCAATTTTCTGCATATCCTCCAAAGTGGGCAGATCTCTTTCTCGTAATGAATAGGCCATGTCCAGATCAAAACCATCTAGAAACTTAAGCAAATATGACTTCTTAGATGGCCTTAAATCATCAGGAATTTCATTATAAACCGCATTAAATCTGATACAATAGTCTTGGACAGACTCACCAGGATTGTGCTTGATCTTGGTATATTCAGAAGTGATTTGAAGAGGATATTTCTTTATTTCCCACCGATCCAAGAACTGTCTCTGAAGCTCAGCCAATGTAGCAATACTTCTAGGCTGCAAAGCTTTGAACCACTTTCGCACTTCACCCCCAAAAGTTTTCACAAACAATCTCATAGTAGCATTTTCTTCATCAATTTCATGAAGATCAAAGAAGTCTGCCATTCTATCAATATGCTGCTGAGCAGGAACACTTTGAGGAGTGCCATCAAACAATGGAATCTTACTTTGATAATCAGCGGGCATAGCATCCAAGTTTTGGGGTAAGACAAGAGGTGCGAATCTAGCAGCCATTGCTCTTGGTGGATTTATAATCTGTCTTGGAGAAATGGGTGGAGTAGAAGTAGTAGATGTGTGAGGTGTAAGTGGTGGGGATGGAGGAGAAACTACTGCAGATTGCTAATCAGAGGTGGATGGTTGCACAGGAATGGTAGGAATGAAAGGAGGTTCAGTATGAACTTGTGAATCAGAAGTAACTGCTGATGGCCCAAGAGTTTCAGATGCAGATTCTATAAACTCAGGAATATTTGTTGCAACAATGGAGTTTTGAATGTTCAAAATGTAACTGTCGATGGATCTATTAGCCTGTTCAATTTCAAGATACTTGATAAACTCGGGATTTATGACCATAGAACTAATAGCACTTTTAGATTTAGTTTCAAACAACAACAACTCAAATTTCTCGTCAAATTCGATATCTTCAAGATATTCAAAAATAGCGGGACATGAATGAGATTTAAAGAAATGGATCACGGGACTTTCTCGACGAAGGATTCTTGAAATCAGATTGGGATTCTCATACACTGGAGGTGGATCAAGATCCGAATTTTCTCCAGTATGTCTTCTGGAAGCCAGTGTGTTGGATTAATTTAAAAATCAAAGGGACAAGACCAACTTGTTCAGCCTATCAAATTCTAGACTCATCACCCAAAAGTCCAGAACAATCTGATATATTGGGGTAATTTACAAGTCAAGTGTCACGTCCACAAGCTAGACCAGAGATTTACTGAAGCAACGTTTATCTACTTCCGCTGATGCAAAGAAAAAGCGTTTCGAAGGCTAACTGGCATAACTTCAGGCTCCGTCTGTAGCTTATGAAACAAATAACACCAAAAAGCAAACCATTTTCTTCCCTAGTATGATCGCCACTATGTTATTGCCTAAATCTAGCTCAGGCTGAAGGAAGGCAGAGTTCAGGATAACATCAAACCACGCTCAGTCTGGTAGCTAGCCCTACCAGAAGAGGAGAGGGCTCTCTCTGGTTCAATCTTAGCGAAAAGTAATCAATGGGGCTTGAGATGACTGAAATAAAATCTAATTTTAGGCTAGGTATATAAGTAAGGGAGTTTGAGTTTGATTTTTGGGGTTTTTGTTGGATCAAAGGGAAAGGCAGTTTTGGGTGCGGGGATTAGGCCTAGTTTTTGCAGAGTTCTGATTGGGAAAAGGAAGGAAATAGTTTTGATGCTTTATATTGAGTGAATGGATGGATCAGACCGGTGAGGAGCTGAAGAGGGCAATAGGGTCTCAAGATTCCTCCTCAAACAAATGAAAACATGAAAAACTAAACAAACTAAAGGCAGAGCAAAGCAAACCAATGAATTCTACCTTTATAACTTGTTTGTTCAGTTTAAGAAGAAAGGAGAATGAAAATGGTACACATAAACATCATTGAACTTACAGATACATAGAGGAAAAAACCATCAAAACATAGAGCCACAAGGATCCCAAAGAGGGCTGCAAACCCTGGTCTATTCCTTTCCCAAAATTGCAGAATGAAATGTACAATGAAGTGCTAGCAATCCCAAATGTCCAACCCTGAAAATGACTGAGAAAGTACATGCAATAGACAAGCCTAACCCATTCCCATGTCTCTAGGGGTCGAGCTCATAATTCTAGGAGTTGTTTCAACCATATCTAAACTAGGAACTAGAAAATAGGCCATGAAACAACTTGCCTCTATATGCTAGGAAACTGATCCATTCACTCACATTTCACCTTTTGGTGAATGAATCTTCTAGAAAAAGTAAAAATGTGCCAAAATTACATCATTATCATGAAATTACATCAAAATAGATCAATATTTACATGAAAAATTGAAACTGGCCAAAACTAGGTGAAATTCTGAGACGTGGAGTGAAAAATAAGCCAAAATCCTCTATGCGACGCACCCAAAATCTCTATGCGTAGCACAGCTTTGGAGCTGATTTTGAGGCCCTTCCTGAAGTCCAAATTGAGCTCATGATAGCTCGTTGGAAAGCCCTACCTGTCTACGTTCCAACGCAAGTAGAATTTTTGGATTTGGTGTCCATTTTCACCTCCAAAACTTCAATCTCCCAACACTTCTTCCTGTGGGTGCAAAAAGTGGCAAAAAGGCCATTTTTAGGGTGTTTTTGACCCTTTGGGTAACTCAGAACTTGATGAAATACTTAGGTAATCCATGAGCATGCATAAATTTCCATGAAAAACTTAGAAATGCAAATTTTCCCCCCTGAAGAGCTGCCAATCATAAGCGCGCGCCAAGTGGCGCTACGCGTCGGGCAGAAAACCCTATTTTGTGACCCAAAAATTCAAAAATGACAAAATTTTTCCCAAATTCCTTGAAATTTGGGCTGAAGGTCCCTCATCAAGTACCATGCTCAAAAAAAGAAGCTTTGGCCAATATTTGGAGCCTATCATGTCTTTTACGACGCTTCAGTGCCCTTCTCAGCCTCGCTTTCAAGATCTTGATCTTTGCTTTACAAACATGTGTGCATGCCCAATAATGGTTCTTCATATGTCTGAGCATGTTCTTCTCATTATTTTACTTCTCCAACAGCTTTTCAAGATGAATGTTGACTCTCTCAATCCAAGTCTCTCTATCGGCCTCAATCTCCTGCTCAATAGGTGTCATCTCGGATGGGCTTCTTTGGGCAGCTTGCCGGTTCTCACGGATGTTTTGTAATTCCATGAGTGTCTGTTGATCTTCCAACTGCTTATTTCACTGCTCTAGATAGTTAATGATCCATTTTGATCTCTGCAACTTGTCAGTCAATGTGCTGATCTCAGTTTTCTGCTCTTGAATGATCTCTCTCAATTTTGAGCTTGGAGAGATCAAATCCACATCAATCAACATGAAATTAGTATCCTAGCCTTCTGAAGGGCCCTCCTCCTACATAGGCCTCTTTCCTCTATCCTGTACCTGTACCTGTACTGATGAAGACGGCAACGAGACCCCTTCCACCCCGGGTCGAGCTAGTACTCGTCGAGCTGCTGCAAATAATTCTCTCGTGCCTCTCTGATAAGTAACAAACACTGGCACACTGATAGGCTCTGTCTCAGGACCTTAAAAATGATGTGAAGGTTCACCTGCATTGTGAAAAATCTCTGGAGGAGGCTGAGGGACTGTGAAGAATTCACGGGAAAGAAAATCTTCCCATGCAATGCCCTGCAATCCAAGCTTATGTACCACAATGATCTTGATGAGCGCATAATGATAAATGTTGTTGTACTGCTACTCGGGAGTCTTCTTCTGCACAAGAGTAGTCATCCTCTCTATGTTTCAGCACATGAAATATGGAAGTTTCATCATCTTTACTCTCATGAAATGCATCAACAACCTGATGTGGTATGCATAGAGGCGTGAGAACCGACCCTCACAACTGAAGTATCTGATAATGAGTCTGATCAATGGCGCATAGGATTACTTTAGGAAACGGAATGGGAATACCCTGCTAAGCTGCCTCACATAGCTAGGTCTGATGTAAGGTTCATAATGTACTCTGTCCACCTGCTGTCTTTTATTCCACTCTTCCCCCACATTCGGTATTCCTGTCGCCTGAGAAATGGTTTCTGGTGTCAAGGTGAAATTTAAACCAGCAAGGGTAACCTGACCATCTCGCAAATGTAAAACAAACAACCGGGCTAACTCCTGATGATGTTGAATCTGAGTAATCCTCTCACAATACTGGTAGCATGACTACTCTCGGAAACATGCCACAGCAACGAGTGAACGACCTGCAGCCCAGAGTCGTGAGGTGCGGAGTTCTTCCCTCACGCATTTGCCTCCTTTACCGAGGCCCTTCTAGTTGCATCACCGGCTACATGGTTGAATCAGCATGTCTTGTTCAGCCAACAGATTTGATGTTGTTAAAATATCCCTATGGTCTTCCATGAGTCTCATCAAGTGTATGTTTGGTTTTTTGAAAATGACAAATTGGTGCCTTTGTTTCATTACCAAAAATACTTTACTAAGTAGGAAGAGAAATTTGTTAAAAAAAGGGAATGGTGGGTATAGTGGGTATTTGTCAGTGAGTAGAATGCCATAACAGTCATATTTGTGTTTTGGTGGGGTTTGAGGATTTAGGAATTTTGCAAATGATCTGGAGAGTGATGGTAGTAGGGATAGTGAGGTTTAGGGATAAGGGGAATGAGTGATAATGGGATTATAAAGGAATAGGAGAAGAGGAGATATTAATGATATTGTGTGTGAGGAGAGCAATCCTGAGTGGAGAATGTGATTTGCACCTTTTGCTTTGCATCAGACTTTTAAAACTTGAAATCCAAACCCTAAGGAGTAGCTTTGACAAAAGATAGGGTTTATGTTTTCACCATTCAAACTCTTATAACCAATCTTGAATCCGCACCAAACACAAACTAATTACAATTCAAATTCATCACAAACTTACTTGGAACAAGGGAGGCGAAATCGTTTTGCAAATTTTATGGAGAAATGATGAAAATTTCACTTGTCGGCCCTATGCGCCGTGCACAAAACCTAGTGCGCCGCGTCCTTTATATGCGTCGCGCTGGAGCAAATTAACACTGTGGAAAACAGTTGTGTGTGTCGCGACATGCCAATGCACCGCGACCTTTCTTCTGTGCGCCGCGACCCTGAATTCTTCCCACAGTCCGGCCTTTAACTCATGGTTTTTGCTCTTCCACACTTCAACTCGGCTTCTCTCCTATCTTTGGCATGCAAATGAAATTTGAATGTGGAAAATATCTTATATATCAATGCATTTTGATTTTTTATTTTGACCAACCCACTTTTGTAATGTTGCAGAACTTTGGCACTTTCACATTTAATGCAAACCCTGTTTTTGTTTCCATTTTGAATTTTTTTACTTGAATGACGAAACTTTTGTCAAATTTTTGTAGGGATGACTGGCACGGAATTTGGCAAAGGCGACCAGGGCTGCGCCTAAAGATTTTGACAACTGAAAATTTTTTAAAACATACATGGCATTTATTACAAAAGACGAAATGACGATTTTCTTCAAAACAGAGTTTTGAAGAAAAGTCACAATCAAGCAATATGACAATGAAATTTTGTGATGAAAACTTATTTTGAACCTCCCTCTGTGCCTGATGGCATTATTGGACACTCTGAAGATGAAACCCTAGACCTAATGACTAAAATGACTCATTTTCCCACCAAAATACCAAACCAGACTGTAAATGATTTTAAAATTGATTTTGATGAACTTTGATGAACAAACCTGAGCCAGCAGGTACAAGACACGAGGGGCATGAGTGACAAAACCCTTCCGCCAGAAGATCGATGATCCTAATGGAATGCAAATGACTGAAGTGAATGAGACACCTAAAATGAAATGCAACAAAAGATATTTTGATCTCTGACAGAGGGATGAACAGACCGAATCTAACAGATTCAATCTCAGTGAAAAGTAATCAATGGGGCTTGAGATGATTGAAATAAAAGCTAATTTTAGGCTAGGTATATAAGTAAAGGAGTTTGAGTTTGATTTTGGGGGGTTTTGTTGGATCAAAGGGGAAGGCAGTTTTGGGTGCGGGGATTAGGCCTAGTTTTTGTAGAGTTCTGATTGGGGCAAGGAAGGCAATAGTTTTGATGCTATAGATTGAGTGAACGGATGGATCAGACTGGTGAGGAGCTAAAGAGGGAAATATGGTCTCAAGAGTCCTCCTCAAACATATGAAAACATGAAAAACTAAACAAAACTGAAGGCAGAGCAAAGCAAACCAATGAATTCTACCTTTATAACTTGTTTGTTCAGTTTAAGAAAAAAGGAGAATGAAAATGGTATACATAAACATAAGTGAAATTAAAAATACAAGAGGAAAACACCATCAAAACACAGAGCCACAAGGATCCCAAAGAGGGCTGCAAACCCTGGTCTATTCCTTTGCCAAAATTGCAGAATGAAATGCACAATGAAGTGTTAGCAATCCCAAATGTCCAACCCTGAAAATGACTGAGAAAGTACATGATATAGACCAGAATAACCCATTCCCATGCCTCTAGGGGTCGAGATCATCATTATAGGAGTTGTTTCAACCATATCTAAACTAGGAACTAGAAAATAGGCCATGAAACAACTTGCCTCTATATGCTAGGAAATTGATCCATTCACTCACATTTCACCTTTTGGTGAATGAATTTTCTAGAAAAAGTAAAAATGTGCAAAAATTACATCATGATCATGAAATTACATCAAAATAGATCAATAGTTACATGAAAAAGTGAAACTTGCCAAAACTAGGCGAAATTATGAGCTGTGGAGTGAAAAATAAGCCAAAATCCTCTATGCGCAGCGCCCAAAATCTCTATGCGTAGCACAACTTTGGAGCTGATTTTTAGGCCCTTCCAGAATTCCAAATTGAGCTCATGATAGCTCGTTGGAAATACCTACCTATCTAATTTCCAACCCAAGTGGAATTTCTAGATTTGGTGTCCATTTTCCCCTCCAAAAATTCAATCTCCCAACATTGCTTCCTGTGGATGCAAAAAGTGGCAGAAAGGCCATTTTAAGGGTGTTTTTGACCCTTTGGGCAACCCAGAACTTGATGAAATCCTTAGATAATCCATGAGCATGCATAAATTTCCATGACAAACTCAAAAATGCAAATTTTTCCCCCTGAAGAGCTGCCAATCATAAGCGCGCGCCAAGTGGCGCTATGCGTCGGGCAGAAAAACCTGTTTTGTGACCCAAAAATTCAAAAATGACAAAATTTTTCCCAAATTCCTTGAAATTTTGGCTGAAGGTCCCTTATCAAGTACCATGCTCATCCAAAGAAGCTTCGGCCAAGATTTGGAGCCTATCATGTCTTTTACGACGCTACAGTGCCCTACTCAGCCTCACTTTCAGGATCTTGATCTTTGCTTTACAAACATGTGTGCATGCCCAATAATGGTTCTTCATATGTCTGAGCATGTTATTCTCCTTATTTTCCTTCTCCAATAGCTTTTCAAGATGAATTTTGACTCTCTCAAGCCAAGTCTTTCTATCGGCCTCAATCTCCCGCTCAATAGTTGTCATCTCGGATGGGCTTCTTCGGGCAGCTTGCCGATTCTCACGGATGTTTTGTAACTCCATGAGTGTCTGCTAATCTTCCAACTACTTATTTCTCTGCTCCAGATAGTTAATGATCCATTGTGCTCCCTACAACTTGTCAGTCAATGTGCTGATCTCAGTTTTCTGCTCCTGAATGATCTCTCTCAGTTTTGAGCTTGGAGAGCTCAAATCCACATCAATCAACATGAAATCAGTATCCTGGCCTTCTGAAGCGCCCTCCTCCTGCATAGGCCTCTTTCCTCTATCCTGTACCTATACCTATGCTGATGACGACGGCAACGAGACCCCTTCCACCCCAGGTGGAGCTAGTACTTGTCGGGCTACTGCAAATAATGCTCTCATGCCTCTCTGATAAGTAACAAACACTGGCACACTTATAGGCTCTAGCTCGGGACCTTAAAACTGATGTAAGGTTCACCTGCATCGTGAAAAATCCCCGGAGGAGGCTGAGGGACTGTGAAAAAGTCACGGGAAATGAAATCTTCCCATGCAATGCCCTACAATCCAAGCTGATGTACCACAATGATATTGATGAGCGCATAATGATAAATGTTGTTGTACTGCTGCTCGGGAGTCTTATTCTACATAAGAGTAGTCATCCTCTCTATGTTTCGGCACATGAAATATGGAAGTTTCATCATCTTTACTCTCTTGAAATGCATCAACAACCTGATGTGGTATGCATAGAGGCGTGAGAACCGTCCCTCACAACTGAAGTATCTGATAATGAGTCTGATCAATGGCGCATAGGATTACTTTAGGAAACGGAATGGGAATACCCTGCTGAGTTGCCTCACATAGCTAGGTCTGATGTAAGGTTCATAATGTACTCTGTCCACCTGCTGTCTTTTATTCCACTCTTCCCCCACATTCGGTATTCCTGTCGCCTGAGAAATGGTTTCTGGTGTCAAGGTGAAATTTACACCAGCAAGGGTAACCTGACCATCTCGCAAATGTAAAACAAACAACCGGGCTAACTCCTGATGATGTTGAATCTGAGAAATCCTCTCACAATACTGGTAGCATGACTACTCTCGGAAACATGCCATGGCAAGTGGGCAGGCCTGCAACTGAGTCAATGAGGTGGGTTCTTCCCTCACATGTTTGCCTCCTTTACGAGGCCTTCTCGGTGCATGCAGCTCTGTGGTAGAATCACTGTCTTGTTCATATGACGATTCAGTGTTCGTCTCCATGGTGCTGCAAGGTGTATATCAAGTGTATGTTTGGCTTGTTGAAAATGACAAATTGGTGCCTTTGTTTCAATTACCAAAATATACCAAGTAGGAAGGGGCTGTGGTAAAAAGGGACAGTGGGTATAGTGGACTGTCAAGTGAAATTAGAATGCAATAACAGTCACTTGACTGTGTTTTAGGAATTTGGGGTTTGGGGATTTAGGAATTTTGCAAATGATACGGGAGAGTGATGGTGATAGGGAATGGTAGGGTTTAGGGACAATGGGGAATGAGTGATAATGGGATTATAAGTCGGAATAGGAGAGGGATATTAATGATATTGTGACAGTGAGGAGGAACAGAACCACAGATGAGGAATGTGATTTGCAACACCTGGCACAAAAATCAGACTTTTAAAACTTGAAATCCAAACCCTAAGGAGTAGCTTTGACAAAAGATAGGGTTTATGTTTTCACCATTCAAACTCTTATAACCAATCTTGAATCCGCACCAAACACAAACTAATTGCAATTCAAATTCATCACAAACTTACTTGGAACAAGGGAGGCGAAATCGTTTTGCAAATTTTATGGAGAAATGATGAAAATTTCACTTGTCGGCCCTATGCGCCGCGCACAAAACCTAGTGCGCCGCGTCCTTTATATGCGTCGCGCTGGAGCAAATTAACACTGTGGAAAACAGCTGTTTGTGTCGCGACATGCCAATGCACCGCGACCTTTCTTCTGTGCGCCGCGACCCTGAATTCTTCCCACAGTCCGGCCTTTAACTCATGGTTTTCGCTCTTCCACACTTCAACTCGGCTTCTCTCCTATCTTTGGCATGCAAATGAAATTTGAATGTGGAAAATATCTTATATATCAATGCATTTTGATTTTTCATTTTGACCAACCCACTTTTGTAATGTTGCAGAACTTTGGCACTTTCACATTTAATGCAAACCCTGTTTTTGTTTCCATTTTGACTTTTTCGACTTGAATGACGAAACTTTTGTCAATTTTTTGCAGGGACGACTGGCACAGAATTTGGCAAAGGCGACCAAGGCTGCGCCTGAAGATTTTGACAACTAAAATTTTTTGAAAATATACATGGCATTTATTACAAAAGATGAAATGACAATTTTCTTCAAAACAGAGTTTTGAAGAAAAGTCACGATCAACAATATGACAATGAAATTTTGCGATGAAAACTTATTTTGAACCTCCCTCTGTGCCTGTTGGCGTTATTGGACACTCTGAAGATGAAACCCTAGACCTAATGACTAAAATGACTCATTTTCCCACCAAAAGACCAAACCAGACTGTAAATGACTTTAAAATTTATTTTGATGAACTTTGATGAATAGACCTAAGCCAGCAGGTACAAGACACGAGGGGCATGAGTGACAAAACCCTCCCACCAGAAGATCGATGCTCCTAATGGAATGAAAATGACTGAAGTGAATGAGACACCTAAAATGAAATGCAACAAAAGATATTTTGATCTCTGACAGAGGGATGAACAGACCAACTCTAACATTGGCTCCAATGGGGATGGTAGCTCTTGGGAGGTGCCAAGAATTACAGATATTTGGAAATCAGACAGCGCCTTCATCCATTGGGCTATGGAATCCACAATTTGACAGATCAACACAAGACTGTTGACTGATTTATTGATTGAAATTTTGACTCAAACTGACTCAACTTTGAAACTAAAATGACTGAAAAAACCAACTCAAACCAAAACTGAAATCCTTCTTCAGAATTATAGCCTTCATTTCGGGCCCCAAACTGGAGAAAAGATCACAGTGCACACTTGTGACGAAACTGAAATAAATGGTATGTACAATGATAATGTAATCAACAGAAAACATGTTAGAAATGGTATCACTTGAGAAGTCGACCATTGACCGGCCCTCCTGGACAATCTTACCTGTTCGTCTCCTTTAGAAGGAAAGCATTATGACCCTAATATGCAGCAATTTTAAAGGGTCCTTTCCAGATATTTTCGAACTTACCATGCTTACCTTTTTCCTCATTTCTGGCATCCCATTTCAGCACCACCTCTTCCAATTGAAATTTGTACGCCTTTTCATTCCTTTCATAGATCTTCTTAATTCTCTCCTGCAGCTTGAATGTGTTTTGAAAAACCTCTTCCCTTATCTGCTGCAAATGGATCATTTGATTTATCCTTCTCTGCATATGATCTTCTTCACTGCCAGCTTCCTGTAGAAGTTTGACCACCGGAACCACGAGAGAGGTAGGAAACACTATATCAACTCCATAAACTAACTCAAAGGGGGACATACCAATGGATTTCTTCTGACTCACTCGATCAACCCATAGTGCATTGACCAGCTTCTTATGCCAACTCTTCTTGTTTATTTCCAGCAAATTTTTAATGATGTTGACTAAAGATTTGTTGGAAGATTCTGCCAATCCGTTGCCTTGCAGATGATAAGCAGTTGAGTGCCCCAAAATGATATGATACTTGTAGCAAAACTCAATCATCCTTTTTGATTTGAAATCTGCTGCATTATCAGTGATTAGCTTATTCGGGCAACCAAAACGAGACAAAATGTTATTCTCAAGGAAGGAAATTATTACCGAATCCGTAGCTTGCCTGGTGCGGATTGCTTCAATCCATTTCGTGAAATAATATGTCGCTGTTAGGATCCATCTA
>JAXQQM020063875.1:0-23009 GCA_034641835.2 Pinus albicaulis | reverse complement strand
TTTAGGCTAGTAAATAGATAAGAAAAGGGTTTTTAATAAATGTTTGGGTTTTCTAGGCTGCATGGGGATCAAGAATAGTATGAGCAAAGATCTAATCAAAGGCACAGATTATTCCATAAGGCGAGATAGGTATGAGGTTTTAGCAATCAATTTTGAAATAATATGAGATGAAAAGACTATTTAAAGAGCTGAAAAGGGCATTAATCAATGAGTCCTTTACAGACAAAAGAAAATTACACAAATACTGAATGCTCTTTCGAGGCAGAGCAAATAAATTGGGTTCTACCTCCCTTACTGTAAAGCATTTAGCTGGAAATGATAATGAATGAAACTATGAAACATTACAAAGACATATGAAACAGAAGAAAAACATATGCTAAACCTTCACACCACAAGAATCTTACAAATCAGAGCTGCGCCATTTAATTATTTCTCTATCAAACAACTGTACAATAAAACTCTCTATTTCTCCTCCACCAGCTTTCAGAACTCTGCTCTACAAGTGATTTACAATATATTAAATATAACTTCAGAGATGTGATAACTGATCGATGAAAATAGAACACTGTTACATCAATCATCACAAAAATAGGAAAAGTCTGCTCTAAAAGGAGTAGCGTTACATTTGTTTGTTAATAAATAATGGAGAGGCGGCAGCTGTAGCTGAAGACCCTTTAAATTTGTAACTGAAGACCAAAATAGACAGTACGCTCTGTTGTGGCAGATGTCTCCATTTAAATTTAAACTTTTCGCCTTTGACTGCCACTTGTTTTTCCTTTATTTTCTAACTTATTAACAAAATGCTATTTGAATAAAAACTAATCTTAATAAAAATAGTTTTTAAACTAAAATGATGACAACTGTGCTCGGAGAGGGTTGAATTTCTTGTAGTGTTCCAGGTTGCCTATTATCGATCTTTCAACATCCTTTATGAAAAGGACCAAAGGCTCCTTCGATGCTTCACTACTTAAAACATCAGTAAGGGCATCAAGCACTGTCTTATTCCCATCCTCACCAACAGAATGCTCCAAACAAAGCTCCAACACTGTATGAAAGTTTCGTTGGCAGCATTGCAAAAATACCCATAGCCATCTTCACAAAAATCCACCATGTTGTTTACACCATAAACCGGTTTATCAAACCGGACTCCAACTTTATTGGGATTCTCATCCAGCAAAAGTATCACTCGACCTTTGGTACCAATTGATGTCTCTTTGCTTCCGGTCCCAATTCCTGTATTCATCTCAAGAGAAAGGGAAACTCTTTTAATGAATTTTACTACTGAGACAGTGAAAACAAAATTCAAACAACTATCTGTGTATTCTTCAAATTGTTTGCAGGTGGATGGCATATTCTTCATGATCTCTCTATTTGTTTTCAGAGAGGATCCGGATATATCTCTGTGGATATCAATATCTGTTTTCATATTCAAAGCAACCATACATGGATTAACCACTTCATTATGAATCTCTGAATTTGTAGTGTTGATTCCATCAGAGGAATGTAAAGAAGAGCTAGATATCAACCGCTTTTTACGCTTTCCCTGCCCTCCAATCAAGGCCTCGGAAATTCCCAAGTTGGTTGCACCTGCACCATGTTCATTTTTCCTTTTTCTATTCTTAACAGAAACATTGACCGATTGGCTGCCTCTTCTATTCGATTTTCTTCTTGCTTCCAACTGTCTCCCTGTTTTTGTCCCAGGAGAAGAAGCCTCATGTTTAGTCAACAGCATAGTACAGACACCTTTACCAGAAATAGCAGTGCATGCAGATGCTTAACGGAGTTTCTCCTTCCAATTCCTCTGAGGCAAGCCCTCTGGAGTTGGTTCTGTCACCACCTGTTTCACATTAGGAGCTGCACACCATCACATTGATGTCCATCAATTTGTTTTCCATTGGTCAATTTCGGGGTCGAGTCTGAATCCTTATGAGTCGTTTCATTTTTCTTTTCCCGCTGTCTTGAAGATCGTCTGACAGAATTTGAGTTTTCATTTTCCAGTTTCTGGTGCAGTTTCTTTCCTATCTCTACATTTTGATGAGAAACATATGGTATGATGACGCTGTCATCTGCATTGATAACCTCGCTAGATGAAGAATTCCCTATCAATGTCGTGCATACCTTTGACACTTCAACCCATTTGTTTTCTATGAATTCGAGAAGGAGCCGCAATTTGGCATGATTAAATACCATATCTTCTCGTCTGCAAGAAGTATATTATATACTGTTGATTGTCGAGGACCTTCGTAACCACACCCACCAATATTTAGCATGAAATTGGACGCAAGAGAAAAAGTTTTGGCTCTGAGACTGTATGGGTAGCGCGCCTACCCAATGCGTAGCGCGCTTCAAGTGCGTAGCGTCCGTGGTTTTTAACATTGGCTGGGGATGTTATATGCGTAGCGCGCCCTATATGGGTAGCGCGCCTCCTCTGCGCGTAGCGTGCACCTCCAATGTCTGTCCACAACTTTGTAAAACACGATTTCGGCCTTCAACATCACCAGCTCGATTTCTGCCTTGAGGATTCGTGCAAATGAATTGTTTTCCATGGCTTATATGTGAAGAAAAATATCTCATTAAATCAAATTTGATTTTAAATTTGTTCCATAACCCACTTTTATAATGTTTGGCACTTTTTCACATTAATAAAAACTCTGCCTTTCAAATTCCCTTTTTGATTTTCTGAGCTTGATTGATGGCTCTTTTGTTGATTGTTTTGCAGGAGCTACTAAAAACTGACAAGATGACGAGGGCTGCCTGAAGAATTGTAAAATTTGGAACACCTTATCAATCGTGCTTTAAACAAACTTAATGATTTCTTCTTCAAAACAGAGTTTTGAAGAAGAAATGTCCTTCAGCATTATTAATGATGAGAACTTTTGAAATAAGAAAATTATTGAACCTTCCTCTGGCTTGCACATGTTATTTAAGCACTTCTGAATACAAAACCCCTGAGTCAAGAATTAAAATGGCTCTTTTTGACCCAAATGGCATTTAATGACTGCAAATAACAAGAAATGAACCTAGGTGAATTTGCCTCTGACAGTGGACTGACAAGACGGAGTTAACATTGGCTCCAATGGGGATGGCAGCTGCAATTCCTTGAAGGTGCCAAGAATCTGCAGATCTTTGGGAGAGCAGACAGTGCCTCCATCCATTGGGCGATGGAATCATTATTGCAAGAAATCGACACAAGACTGATGACTATACTTTATTAACTGGAAAATCGACTCAAACTGACTCGATGCAAACTGAAATGACTAAATTAAAACAAAAACTTTATGAAAAGGGCAACAGTCCATCAAGATTTCAAATCATGATGACAACCACCTGCATACTGATGTGATATGTACAATCATGTGTAGTGTGCCTTCTAATGTAACCAATCCAACAGATGGCTACACCCCAAATTTCTGCTCTTACTCTCCTTGAGCAGGCAGAATGATGAACCTATAGGCAACTCAAAATAACCACTGAAACCAAAGCTTATGATAATGAACCAGGCAATATTTATCCTTTCTAATGCTTGCAGAAGAATGCTGAAGGGGTCTTGAAAATCCTGAAGCACTGGCTTATCTAGAGATCCAGCTACAAAAATACTAGTATTCACTTCATTCTGATCTGAAAGGACAATTGATTTCTGAGGGATAGAAATGCACAAATCTGCCATCTGAGTGTTAGCTGTAGGTTCCTTGACTATGAGAAATTCTGGCATATATTCCTCAACTTCATGATCTAGGTCATTTTTAAACAAAAAACAATCTTCAAGATTATCAAACATGACAGCCTTATCATCTTTGTGAAGGAAAAAATTATCTGTTTGCTGATCTACAAAACTGATTACAAGACAGTCATCTTTTTCAAAAGAGGAAGAAGTTTCACCAACACTTTCCTGACTATGTGTGCACTGCAAATCTGTTGTAGCTTGGGCTGTAACAAGACCTCTCAAAAGTAGATCTATCTCATCTTCAGACAAAGGAGACAATGATTTTTGTTTTCTTCTTCTTAAACAGTAATTATCTTCATATGACAGGGCATTCAAACTACCATTTATTACTGATTTATTGAAAGGAGATTTATCACTTACTTGCACAAAGATCTCATTCTGTTTTTCATGAACTGACTGGATTGCTTCTTCATGAAGGTTGTGTTCTAATGATGGACTGACAGTATGACTAAGAACATTTGGATCCATTACTGTGTCTTATGCATTCCAAATGATTTCAACAACATAGTTCTCTTTGATGGGCTTCAGCACAAGATATGCTTGGTCATCACAATCTGAATGTAGTTCTGAAATAGCTGACTGGACATTATCACAATCTGCAATCTGCATGTTGTCTTCTTCTGTGGGCAGATCTGAAACTACACTTTCTCTTTCATCATTTTCAGCCATATGGCCATCTTCAACCTGCTGATCTTGATTCTGCTGCAAAATTTCCTGATCATCTTGATGGTTATCCTCTAGGTTCTCTTCATGTTGCTGAAATGGATTCTCATACAGAGCCTCCATGATCTCATCATCCATGAAATTATCATCTTCATAATATTTCTCAAGGCTTTCAATAAAAGTAGAAGCATGTTTGCAACAGTCATGAACTAAATTTAATGATGGATAAGATACTTGATATCTTTCAATGAACAGGGCATGAAAATCCTTTAAACAGTAAATACAAGCCAGCGGCAAATTTTCATACCAAGACTGAGCTTCACCTTCCAGAGTGGCCAGGAATATCTTCATCAAGCAATCTTCAGAAAAATCCACCTTCAACTTGCGAATATGCATGTGAAATCTAACTAGATGTAAAGCAACATCCTTCTTACCATCATCTTTAAACGTAGGAAGATTCCTTGACCAATCTAGCTTGGACATCTTATTCGGAAAACCTGGAATGTGATCTCGGCTCATGGGAGCATATCTTCTCGTGATTTGGTCCATCTTGAAAATCTCACAGCTACTGATCTCCCTGCAGTGAAGTCACCATGAAGGATTGATTGTCTGGATCTTTCAGTGAATGAAGTCGCCGGGTGAATGATTTCAGCCTTGCGGTGTCTGCTCGTTGTTCACCATCAACGATCAGATCTGAACTTTGTTATCCTTTACCGGGAAGGATTCCCCAGTATGGTCGCCACTATGTTAGCGCTCAAATCTGCCTTAGGCTGAAGGAAGGCAAGGTTCGAGGCAACATCAAACCAAGCTCAGCCTCGTAGCTAGCCCTACGAGGACAGGAGAGGGCTCTCTCCAGTCAATCTCGATAAAATGAGCAATAGGGTGCGAGATGACTTAAAATGGGAACTGATTTTAGGCTAGTAAATAGATAAGAAAAGGGTTTTTAATAAATGTTTGGGTTTTCTAGGCTGCATGGGGATCAAGAACAGTATGAGAAAAGATCTAATCAAAGGCACAGATTATTCCATAAGGCGAGATAGGTATGAGGTTTTAGCAATCAATTTTGAAATAATATGGGATGAAAAGACTATTTAAAGAGCTGAAAAGGGCATTAATCAATGAGTCCTTTACAGACAGAAGAAAATTACACAAATACTGAATGCTCTTTCGAGGCAGAGCAAATAAATTGGGTTCTACCTCCCTTACTGTAAAGCATTCAGCTGGAAATGATAATGAATGAAACTATGAAACATTACAAAGACATATGAAACAGAAGAAAAACATATGCTAAACCTTCACACCACAAGAATCTTACAAATCAGAGCTGCGCCATTTAATTATTTCTCTGTCAAACAACTGTACAATAAAACTCTGTATTTCTCCTCCACTAGCTTTCAGAACTCTGCTCTACAAGTGATTTACAATATATTAAATATAACTTCAGAGATGTGATAACTGATCGATGAAAATAGAACACTGTTACATCAATCATCACAAAAATAGGAAAAGTCTGCTCTAAAAGGAGTAGCGTTACATTTGTTTGTTAATAACTAATGGAGAGGCGGTAGCTGTAGCTGAAGACCCTTTAAATTTGTAACTGAAGACCAAAATAGACAGTACGCTTTGTTGTGGCAAATGTCTCCATTTAAATTTAAACTTTCCGCCTTTGACTGCCACTTGTTTTTCCTTTATTTTCTAACTTATTAACAAAATGCTATTTGAATAAAAACTAATCTTAATAAAAATAGTTTTTAAACTAAAATGATGACAACTGTGCTCGGAGAGGGTTGAATTTCTTGTAGTGTTCCAGGTTGCCTATTATCGATCTTTCAACATCGTTTATGAAAAGGACCAAAGGCTCCTTCAATGCTTCACTACTTAAAACATCAGTAAGGGCATCAAGCATTGTCTTATTCCCATCCTCACCAACAGAATGCTCCAAATGAAGCTCCAACACTGTATGAAAGTTTCATTGGCAGCATTGCAAAAATACCCATAGCCATCTTCACAAAAATCCACCATGTTGTTTACACCATAAACCGGTTTATCAAACCGGACTCCAACTTTATTGGGATTCTCATCCGGCAAATTTATCACTGATACTTTGGTGTATAATTGATGGCTCTTTGTAGGTCCCAATTCACGTGTTCTTCTCGAAAGGAAACTCTTTTCCAGGTTCCTGCCTCGAATAGTGAAGAAACAAAATTCAAACATTGTTTGTGTATTCTTCAAAGCTGTTGTTTGCGGTGGATTTAGCTGTTCTTCTTGATCTCTCTATTTGTCATATTTGTTTCGAGAGGGGATATTGTGCTCTCTCTGTGGATATCAATATACGTGCCTGTATTAAAGCAACCGCCATGGATTAACCATAAATTTATGATTGATTGTAGAGTGTTGATTCACATCGAGGAGGAATGTAAGGAAATGAATATCAACACTTTTTCGCTTTCAGGCTGTCCTCCAATCAAGGCCTCGGAAATTCCCAAGTTGGTTGCACCTGCACCATGTTCATTTTTCCTTTTTCTATTCTTAACAGAAACATTGACCGATTGGCTGCCTCTTCTATTCGTTGTTCTTCTTGCTTCCAACTGTCTCCCTGTTTTTGTCCCAGGAGAAGAAGCCTCATGTTTAGTCAACAGCATAGTACAAACACCTTTACCAGAAATAGCAGTGCATGCAGATGCTTGACAGAGTTTCTCCTTCCAATTCCTCTGAGGCAAGCCCTCTGGAGTTGGTTCTGTCACCACTTGTTTCGCATTAGGAGCTGCACACCATCACACTGATGTCCATCACTTTGTTTTCCATTGGTCAATTTCAGGGTCGAGTCTGAATCCTTATGAGTTGTTTCATTTTGCTTTTCCCGTTGTCTTGAAGATCGTCTGACAGAATTTGAGTTTTCATTTTCCAGTTTCTGGTGCAGTTTCTTTCCTGTCTCTACATTTTGATGAGAAACATATGGTATGATGACGCTGTCATCTGCATTGATAACCTCACTACGTGAAGAATTCCCTATCAATGCCGTGCATACCTTTGACACTTCAACCTATTTGTTTTCTATGAATTCGAGAAGGAGCCGCAATTTGGCATGATTAAATACCATCTCTTCTTGTCTGCAAGAAGTATATTATATATTGTTGATTGTCGAGGACCTTCGTAACCACACCCACCAATATTTAGCATGAAATTGGACGCAAGAGCAAAAGTTTTGGCTCTGAGACTGTATGGGTAGCGCACCTACCCAATGCGTAGCGCGCTTCAAGTGCGTAGCGTCCGTGGTTTTTAACACTGGCTGGGGATGTTATATGTGTAGCACGCCCTATATGGGTAGCGCGCCTCCTCTGTGCGTACCGTGCACCTCCAATGTCTGTCCACAACTTTGCAAAACACGATTTCGGCCTTCAACATCACCAGCTCGATTTCTGCCTTGAGGATTCGTGCAAGTGAATTGTTTTCCATGGCTTATATGTGAAGAAAAATATCTCATAAAATCAGATTTGATTTTAAATTTGTTCCATAACCCACTTTTATAATGTTCGGCACTTTTTCACATTAATACAAACTCTGCCTTTCAAATTCCCTTTTTGATTTTCTGAGCTTGATTGATGGCTCTTCTGTTGATTGTTTTGCATGAGCTACTAAAAACTGACAAGATGACGAGGGCTGCCTGAAGAATTGTAAAATTTGGAACACCTTATCAATCGTGCTTTAAACAAACTTAATGATTTCTTCTTCAAAACAGAGTTTTGAAGAAGAAATTTCCTTCAACATTATTAATGATGAGAACTTTTGAAATAAGAAACTTATTGAACCTTCTGGCCTGCACATGTTATTGAAACACTTCTGAATACAAAACCCCAGAGTCAAGAATTAAAATGGCTCTTTTTGACCCAAATGGCATTTAATGACTGCAAATAACAAGAAATGAACCTAGGTGAATTTGCCTCTGAGAGTGGACTGACAAGACGGAGTCTAACAAGGGGAAGAGCAAGAAAGCTTCTCAATCCGGTGCGAAAGGCAAGAAGCAGGACATTTCCAAGTGAAGTGATTTCATTGTCACCAACACGGACATTATGCCACTAATTGTCCACAGAAGAAGAAAAATAAGCAGGTTACTAGAATTGCAGCTGGAGAGGCCTTAGCCTCACAGTTTGAGCTGGATTTTTCATTGATCGCATGCTTGGTCTCAAGTGTGATGGGTTCAGTGTGGTTTCTTGACAGTGGCACGTCTTTTCACATGATAGGAGATCGATATTTGTTTACTGATCTGGATGAGAAAGATCTTGGAGTGCACATCGAGATGGGCGATGATGGTAGATACAGTGCGATCTATATCGGTACCATTTCCTTTGAGAGGGAGTCTGGTAAACCCTTCGTATTGAAGGAAGTGATGCATGTTTCAATATTGAAGAAGAATCTTATCTCTTGTGCGATGTTAGAAAACAAGGGATATGATGTTGTCTTTAGCGAGGGAAAGGCCTTCCTGTGCATTAAGGCAACTGGTGAGACCCAGAGGATAGGGGTTCAAGTTAAGAACCTTTATCAATTACAGGTAGATGGCTGCGCAGCAATGGCAGGCAAGACAGAAGGAGTGGTGAGCCAGGATGATGACGAGTTGTGGCATCGGAGATTGGGCCACCTTCACCATGGAGCTTTGAAGTTACTGCAACATATTTCTACTGGGCTTCCTAAAGGCACTCTTGTGTAGTCATATTAGTGCAAGGGGTGTACCTTGGGAAAATTTGTGAAAGCCACCTTTCACAAGAAGGATAGTTGCGCCACGACGATCCTTGAGAGAATTCACACAAACGTGTGTGGACCTTTCTGGGTAGCTTCGACAGCAAAGCATAGGTATTATGTGATATTTTTTGATGATTTTTCTCGTAAGTGCTGGGTCTTCTTCATGCAGAAGAAGAGCGAGACATACTCAAAGTTTTGTGAGTTCAAGGCACTGGTTGAGAAAGAATCGGGGAAGCAGGTGAAGGCTCTAAGGAGCGATAATGGTGGTGAATTCATCTCTGGCGAATTCAAGGACTTTTGCAGCGCAGAAGGAATTTGAAGAGAGGTCATAGCACCTCATAATCCACATCAGAATGGGGTTGCTGAGCGGAAGAACAGAACGATCGTGGGTGTTGCACGGGCGATGTTGCATGATCAGGGCTTACCCATTCACTTGTGGGCGGAGGCATGCAATACTGCAATATATGTGCAGAACTGTTGTCCTCACAAGATACTTGGCATGAGTACACCTAAGGAGGCGTTTTCTGGTAAGAGGCCTGATATTTCCGATTTGAGGATTTTTGGTTCACCTGTTTACATTCATGTGACGAAGGATGCCAGGAAGAAGCTGGAGCCGACTGCAGAGGTTGGGATATTTTTGGGGTACACTGATACACCCCACAACTATCATGTGTATTTTCCAGACAGTCGCAAGACTGTTGTGTGACAGGATATGAAATTTCATGAGGAGAAAGCTATGAAGTGTTCGCTTGAGAGGGAGCCACACTTGCATGGAGATGAGGAGCTATTAGTTCTTAAGGATGAGTCTCAGGATGTGGATCAGCCACAAGATGAAGTTCATGGAGTGGAAGAGACCACTCAAGCAGCGCCAACCATCAGAGGGCGAAAGCGCACTACAGAAGCTGAGTGACTGGCTCAAAATGCAGAGAATATTGTAGGAGCACCTACATCACAGTGCAGACAGAGACAGTCACCTGACCGGTATATTGGATACATGGCTCTTATGAGAAAGTGTATCGTGACAGAGCCATCCTCTTTCGAGGAAGCTGTGGAGGACCTCGCATGGGTAGATGCCATGGTGGAAGAGTATGATTTGATTTTCAGAAACAGTGCATGGGAGATTGTCCCGAGACCGGAAGGGAAATCAGTGGTGGGTTCGAGATGGATTTACAAAGTGAAGCAGGCAGCTGACGGGAGTGTAGAGAAGTATAAGGCAAGATTTGTTGCTCGAGGCTTTTCACAGATTGAGGAGATCGATTATGAGGAGACCTTTGCACCTGTTGCAAGGTATTCTTCCATATGGACGATTCTTGCTCTCTCAGTGCAGATGGGGTGGCACATTCATCAGATGGATGTGAAGACTGCGTTCCTCAACGGAGTGATTGAAGAGGAGGTGTACATAGAGCAGCCCAAAGGTTTTGATATCTTCAGCAGTGAGTCGCATGTGTGCAGGCTCAAGAGAGCGTTGTATGGGTTGAAACAAGCACCTCATGCTTGGTACACACAGATATACAGTTATTTCACCGGACTTGGATTCTCCAAGAGTGAGGCGGATCCGAACCTCTACCAGATTGTGGTGGAGGGTAAGTTGCTAATCATTGTACTTTACGTAGATGATTTTATTTTGACAGGTGATGAGCTGTTGATACTCTCATGCAAGGAGGATCTTGCAAAAGAGTTTGAGATGAAGGACTTGGGCCTCCTTCATTATTTCATGGGATTGGAAATTTGGCAGTGTAGTGATGGACTGATTGTTTCTTAGGGTAAGTATGCCCGGGAGATACTGGAGAAGTTCAACATGCATGGCTGCAAGCCTGTTGATACTCCTCTTCCTGGTGGTTGGAGGAAGGAGGATGCTACTTCAGCGGAGGTAGTGGATGCCACTGTTTATCGACAGTTGGTGGGGTCCCTTATGTATCTGGTCAATACACAACCCGACATATGTTATGCTGTTAACCAGCTTTCACAAGCTATGTTTAAGCCTACCAAGATCTTTTAGAAGGCGGGGAAGCATGTATTGAGATATCTTAGAGGCACATTAGGATATGGATTGTGGTACAGACAGTCGGATGAGGTGAAGCTATGTGGCTTTACGGATGCAGATTGGGCAGGGAGCCCAACGGACAGAAAGAGCACATCTGGAGGGATTTTCAGTATCGGGTCGACAGTAGTTTCTTGGTATAGCAGGAAGCAGAGATCCGTGGCACTCAGTTCAAGCGGTTAGTATGGCGATGATTTAGTTTGGCTGCATGCGAGGCTATATGGATGAGGAAGATCCTGGTCGGGTTGTTCAGTTCACACTTAGAGCCTACTGTGATTTATTGTGATAATCAGAGTTGCATCAAACTCTCAGTTAATCCAGTATTTCATGATAGATCTAAACACATTGTCATCTGGTTGTTGAGTCTCAAAAATGTTTTCCATATTCATACATATTTCCATTATGTCATAACCATTTAGCTCTTATTTCATAGCCATCTGACCTAAAACCCTACATCAAGTAACCATTTTCATAAATATATGGGTTAGGATCCTTGTTTTCCAAAATTATTTATTTTATGTATTTAAAGTGAATTTATGATTAGAAACTAGAAAATTAACATAGTTTCATATATCTATATATGTGTTATGAGTTTTGTGACATGTGTAGGTCAAAAGGAGACTTCTAGAAGACCCTTATGTGGCACTCTAAAGACAAATTCGAATTTGGTTGGAGAAGATTATGGGATCAAGAGGATATGTGTCTCATTTCCTTATTGTATTGAAACTCTAAGAGGATATGTGTCTCATTTCTTAGTTGTGTTGAAACTCTAGAAAGACATGTGTCTTATCATTTCCTATTTTGATTGTAACTCTAGAGATGGAGGGAGAGATTCATGGACTCTCATTAATGAGATAACTCCTCATATTTTGTATAAATAGGAGAAGCTTTCTCCTATCAAGGGTAATGAAAAAGTAGTGAAAAATAGGAGGAGAGAAAGGAATAGAGAATCTTTTGTAAGAAAGTTTAAGATGGAATGGGATGTAGATTTGTGAGTTTTTCAATAGAGAAATTTAGTTCTTTGATGCTGTTTTGATTACAATTTTAAGAAGCTGAAGAAGGATTACACCAAATTGGTAGCAGAGGGCCCCTGCTATCCAAGGAGGCTTCTACATGCTTTCTAGATAAGTATCTTTTAATTCATGTCTTGCATTATTTGTTTAATTAAAAGATCCTCATTATCTTACAATCATTCTTTTTCTTAAAACGCTCTTCCAACATATCATGATTAGATGATAGAGATTTGGTTGTATTATGTTGAGTTAATTAGCATTTTCTGTTTTGCAATTAGATTAAAAGATCCTCATTATCTTACAATCATTCTTTTTCTTAAAACGCTCTTCCAACATATCAATATTAGATGAAAGAGATTTGGTTGTATCATGTTGAGTTAATTAGCATTTTTTGTTTTGCAATTAGATTAAAAGATCCTCATTATCTTACAATCATTCTTTTTCTTAAAAAGCTCTTCCAACATATCAATATTAGATGAAAGAGATTTGGTTGTATTATGTTGAGTTAATTAGCATTTTCTGTTTTGCAATTAGATTAAAAGATCCTCATTATCTTACAATCATTCTTTTTCTTAAAATGCTCTTCCAACATATCAATATTAGATGAAAGAGATTTGGTTGTATTATGTTGAGTTAATTAGCATTTTCTGTTTTGCAATTAGATTAAAAGATCCTCATTATCTTACAATCATGCTTTTTATTAAAACGCTCTTCCAACATATCAATATTAGATGAAAGAGATTTTGTTGTATCATGTTGAGTTAATTAGCATTTTCTGTTTTGCAATTAGATTAAAAGATCATCATTATCTTACAATCATTCTTTTTCTTAAAAATCTCTTCCAACATATCAATATTAGATGAAAGAGATTTGGTTGTATTATGCTGAGTTACATTTCATGTTCATTCACAAGCTAGGATATCCATGGATTAGAATGTTCTGTTTTTGACCATTTTCCTAATTAGGGATAGAATTTACAATTACATTCTGTTTTGAGTCTAAGGTTTCATTTTCTTTTCTTTTTGACATAGATTTGATTTCATCTTTTGAACATAAGTACTAAAAAGACAAAACCCCCAAAAACATCAATAAAATACATACAACGAAGTAAGGAAGAGGTCACTTAAGCACATATAGTGCACCACACTTCATCAGTTTACTAGCCCTAGTTGATAATTTATGTTAGCAATTTAGGACACTAAATTGACTACACATTTTGGCGCCGTTGCCGGAGAAGTGTAATTAAGAGACCTTATTTCTTACATCTAAAAAAAAAAATTAATAATTCTTGAGTATGCTCTTCTTCTGCACTTTGTGTGATCTGGAGGATCAGAAAAAAGATTGTTATGTAAAAAAAAATTAATAATTCTTGAGTATGCTCTCCTCCTGCATTTTGTATGATCTGGAGGATTAGAAAAAGAATTGTTATGTAAAAAAAAATAAAAAAAATGAGACAAAATAAACTTGATCATTTCAATTGATTCAGTATAAAAAAATAAAAAAATGAAAAAAATTCCAATACATTGTTTTTTTTAATGAAATATATATGTGTATTTTTAAATTTTTTGAAAATATAACATACATAATTTTATTAAACAAATCAATTAAAAAAAAAAAAAAAATTGTTTTGTTTACTAAAATATATATGTATATTTTTAAATTTTTGAAAATATATATATAATTTTAATAACAAATCATTAAAAAAAATAAAAAAATTGAATAAATGGTTTTGTTTAGTAAAACATATATGTATATTTTTAATTTTTGAAAATATAACATATGTAGTTTTATTAACAAAACAAATAAAAAACAAAAACAAAACAATCACAAATCAATAAACAACCAAACATAAACAAAAATCAATGAAATGGCCATGGCATTTAAAAAAAAAAAATTGAACAATAAAACAAACGCCAAAGTTTCTCCACGTTGTGAACCTTTGCACAGGCTTGTAACACCACCTAAACAAAGGGCTAAAGAAAGAATGCGAGAATTAGTACCCCAAAAGAATTCTGAGAGCGAGCCTTACAGTCTTGTTGAAGTTGAAAGGGATTTCCTATCTGTTAGCAAACGCTACTCAAGACTCTATATATCTCCAGAGTTTTCCAAGCTTGTTGTGAACTGGTTAAAGGAAAAACTTGATATTTCATTAAAAACACCAGTCAACTTTGAGCATGATGCTGTAGTAGAGGATGAGAGCGTTCCAAAGGAGTCTTCATCAAAGTCGTCTGACAACCGAAACTGCAAAAGTCGGCTTTGATGCCCAAAAATGATGGAAAATTCAAGCCATGCATGAGAATCCTGCTTCGATATTAATCTGTAAACAAAAACATGAAATTTCAAATGTTATTTGTATAGATGCAAGCCGAAATCTGTTGGAAAGATCCTCACTAGTCAATGAGCATGATATGGAACAATTGAACAGATTAATTATCAGAAACTGAGACTGCAAAAATAGCAATGCAGTATCTTGCAGCTCTGAGCTTATGACAGCATTATCGACCCATAGGATTCGAGCTGGAAATGAAGACGTTGTGCAAAGGCTTACTCATTCTCAGGAGATGCTTTAACAAATGCAATATATGCAAATTTATTTGACTGGCTTGTAGAGCATATCAACAAGTCACTAGAAGCAGGAAAACGACGCACAGGCAGATCCATAAGTATTCTTGATATCTATGGATTTGAGTCTTTTGACAAGAACAGTTTTGAACAGCTTTGCATAAACTATGCGAATGAGAGACTTCAACAAAACTTTAATCGCCATTTGTTCAAGCTTGAACAAGAGGAATATAGTATAGATGGCATTGACTGGACAAAAGTGGAGTTTGAAGACAATCAGGAGTGTTTAGATTTCATTGAAAAGTGGTGAGAGTGGTGCAGGTAAAATCTTATGGAACTAACCAGAAAACGATTTTTGCCGGAGCATCTCCAGAAACGCAATTTTATTTGACACGTCAATTTGAAACGAATTTTCTGATCGATTAAAGATGAATTTAAAAAATCCACGACATGGGTTTTTTCGCTAATAGGGTCAATTAGATAACCCAGAAATCGTTTTACGAAATTCGTGGCAGTCTAAGAGAATTTATCGGTTCTTTGAAGCCCATTTTTTCTTGCCGCGTGAGGGAAAACGGTTTTTTTTTGCACAGTGGAGAGTTTGAAAACGACACTTTGCATTGATAATCCGGTTTCCTGATCTCCAAGAAGAAGAATCTAAGTTGAACACAAATTCTATTGAAGTCAATCCACAACAGACCTCCACTGAAATTTTCCAACTGGCGCTTTCCAAGAAATTGTTGATGCATATGGCATCGCAATGTATCACGAAGCAAATCCTACAGTATGCACAATCATCACGTTTCGTTTTTGTTTGCTGTTATGTTTGGTGATTGGGGTCATGGCCTATGTTTATTGTTTGCAACATTGGTGCTCATTTGTAGAGAAAAAAAAAAAAAACTTGGACGTCAAAAACTTGGAGACATTATGGAGAATGGCATTCATGTTTTTAGTTTTAATTTTCTTATTTAATAAATTGTTTTGTTTAATAAAATTATATATGTATATATTTTTTTTAAAAATGTAACATATATAATATTTTAAAATAAAAATAAAAATTTGCATTTCTCTTTTTCAATTTTGTTTTGATTAATAAAAATAAAAATAAAAAATAAAAAATTTAATAATTTTGAATCAATGAAATGAATAAGTTATTTGCTCACTTTTTCTGAAGGTATTAATTAATTTTGGACTGATGATGAAAGATGAATGACTAACCTTTTATTCAAGATTTTTAGCTACAAAAACCGTCGACATTCTGCAGCTAAAGTCCAATTCCGCAGAAGAAAAAACCACATTGTTCAAATCAGCCTAACTTTCTCATACAAAATCAGATTTTGATAATTCAAGTATCGTTGGAAAGGTCTCAACAAGATCTACACAATGAGAAATCCATCATTAGAGTTTGAAATGGTAAATAATGAAATAAATTTCTGAAAAGAAGAAACATTCAACTTGAGGCATTAATTCCAAAACATGTATAAATTCTTTTGATTTTTCCTTTGAGAGCCTGTTTCATTAATACAAATTCTTAGTTTTGTGTGTAAATATCATAACTAGAGAGATTGATCACCTCTCTCCTTTGATAATCTTACATTCAATTGTAGAGGAAGTATTAGTTTTTTTTGCAGGTTCCAGGAGGAAGGACAAATGACTACAAGAGAATGGTGTCTCTCTAAGAGACTAATTTGTTTCATAAGATGATGATCAGCAACAAAGAAGAAATATGCTGATGCAAAATCAGATCCAAACACTTGAAAATTTTTTAGATACTATTGTCTCCATCACATCCATACCTCATAATAAACCATTCACCTCATTTCACTTCATATTTTCCATTTACATTCACATCCACTTTCCATTTCCTTTTGTCCATTCATAACTCACAAATAAAAGCAAGAGGTTCATTCACATGCTTATTGCCATTGCCATTTCTACTCTCCATTGCCATCTTCCATTTTCATCTTCCGTTTCTTGTCATTTTCATTCCGCAAATAAGCCCTGCTTCAATGCAAATTATTGAGTCCATAGTCCTTTGAGTCTAAGTTCTTTGTAAAAACACCTTGAGGCTTGCATGCCTTAATGGCAAGTTCTCATGCTAACAAACAATGAGAATACATTAATGTTTCTTGTTCGTCAGATCTTCTAGGTGACTCGATATCGGCAAAATCATTCGTACCTAGCAAGATGTGTTTGGGCATCTTGACTCTCATTGTCATTAATGGTGAGAGGTCTCGTGTTGACTAATGGCATCCATTAATGGCCACTAAGTCAACAATTTCCTACTATGGTCGACATCAGAACATCTTTTCACATAGTAACAATTGTGCCAAATTTTTTTGAAGACATGAAGACTATTATTTTCAGCATTTTGGAGCAGATTCAACAAGTTTTAGTAGGAGCAATAAAAAGTCATCTTATCTCTTTATCCATGACTCCTCTTGTTCAGCCACTTGAAGAAGAATATGATCAGAATTTTGCAGCCACCACACATACACAACTCATCCACATTTAAGGTAAGTGAAGGTATGTTGTTTTCTAATTTTTAGTCATGTGATTCATTAGAATGCTAAAATTGCAACTTTGGAAAAATTCCTCACTCCCTTTTCCACATTGTCATATCTTTAGTTGGGGGGGGAAGGGACATCATTTCATATCCACATGTCATACACTATCACACATTTTCATTTCATTTCCACCCACATATACTTCCCAACCAACTATTGTTGCAACATGATCCAAGAGATTATATGCCTTGCAAATGATCAATTCATTGATGAAGTAATTGATTCTAAATGTTTTCATGAACTTTGATGCAACAAAGAAAATAAAGCATTGTTACACAAGAACCATTGCTCAAAAAAAAAAATATATTGGTTGTTACACAAGAACCAACCATTAAAAAAAAAAAAAAATTGTTGCAATCAAATCTATTATACTTTGCCAAAAAGGAAAATATCAAGAAGCAAAGTTTGGAACAAATCTATATGAATCAAAACTCATAAAAGATCAACTCATGGACAAATGAATCATTGAAATAGTTGCATGAGGACATGCAACAACTTCAGTTGGGGGGTATGTTGAGTCTCAAAAGTGTTTTCCATATTCATACATATTTCCATTATGTCATAACCATTTAGCTCTTATTTCATAGCCATCTGACCTAAAACTCTACATCAAGTAACCATTTTCATAAATATATGGGTTAGGATCCTTGTTTTCCAAAGTTATTTATTTTATGTATTTAAAGTGAATTTATGATTAGAAACTAGAAAATTAACATAGTTTCATATATCTATATATGTGTTATGAGTTTTGTGACATGTGTAGGTCAAAAAAGAGACTTCTAGAAGACCTTTATGTGGCACTCTAAGGACAAATTCGAATTTGGTTGGAGAAGATCATGGGATCAAGAGGATATGTGTCTCATTTCCTTGTTGTATTGAAACTCTAAGAGGATATGTGTCTCATTTCTTAGTTGTGTTGAAACTCTAGAAAGACATGTGTCTTATCATTTCCTATTTTTATTATAACTCTAGAGATGGAGGGAGAAATTCATGGACTCCCATTAATGAGATAACTCCTCATATTTTGTATAAATAGGAGAAGCTTTCTCCTATCATGGGTAATGAAAAAGTAGTGAAAAATAGGAGAAGGAGAGAAAGGAATAGAGAGTCTTTTGTAACAAAGTTTAAGATGGAATGGGATGTAGATTTGTGAGTTTTTCAATAGAGAAATTCAGTTCTTTGATGCTGTTTTGATTACAATTTCAAGGAGCTAAAGAAGGATTACACCAAATTGGTAGCAGAGGGCCCCTACTATCCAAGGAGGATTCTACATGCTTTCTAGATAAGTAGCTTTTAATTCATGTATTGCATTATTTGTTTAACTAACAGACCCTCATGATGTTATAGTTAGTCTTTTTCTTAAAAGCTTTTCCAACATATCTCTATTCATGGAATGGATTTAATTGTGACATCTTGAGTTACCAGCACTTTAGTTTTTTTTTGTTATTTAGATTAAAAGATCCTCATTATCTTACAACCATTATTTTTCTTAAAAGCTCTTCCAACATATCAATATTAGATGAAAGAGATTTGGTTGTATTATGTTGAGTTAATTAGAATTTTTTGTTTTGAAATTAGATTAAAAGATCCTCATTATCTTACAATTATTCTTTTTCTTAAAACGCTCTTCCAACATATCAATATTAAATGAAAGAGATTTGGTTGTATTATGTTGAGTTAATTAGTATTTTCTGTTTTGCAATTAGATTAAAAAATCCTCATTATCTTATAATCATTCCTTTTCTTAAAACGCTCTTCCAACATATCAATATTAGATGAAAGAGATTTGGTTGTATTATGTTTAGTTAATTAGCATTTTCTGTTTTGCAATTAGATTAAAAGATCCTCATTATCTTACAATCATTCTTTTTCTTAAAACGCTCTTCCAACATATCAATATTAGATGAAAGAGATTTGGTTGTATCATGTTGAGTTAATTAACATTTTCTATTTTGCAATTAGATTAAAAGATTCTTATTATCTTACAATCATTCTTTTTCTTAAAAAACTCTTCCAATATATTAATATTAGATGAAAGAGATTTGGTTGTATTATGTTGAGTTACATTTCATGTTCATTCGCAAGCTAGGATATCCATGGAATAGAATGTTCTGTTTTTCACCATTTTCTTAATTAGAGATAGAATTTACAATTACACTCTGTTTTGAGTCTAAGGTTTTCTTTTCTTTTCTTTTTGACATAGATTTGATTTCATCTTTTGAACATAAGTACTAAAAAGACAAAACCCCCAAAAACATCAATAAAATACATACAACGAAGTAAGGAAGATGTCACTTAAGCACATATAGTGCACCACACTTCATCAGTTTACTAGCCCTGGTTGATAATTTATGTTAGCAATTTAGGACACTAAATTGACTACACACCGGTATCATCATATCAGAGATTATGTGCAGTGGAAGGTCATGTTACTTTCATACATTCCTACGGAGGATCAAGATGCTGATATTTTGACGAAGGCGCTCACCAGGAGCAAATTCAAATACCACAAGGGCAGGATAGGGGTTTCAGATAATCCATATCTTGTTGAGAGGGAGTGTTGAGATTGCAACAAGATGATGAGCTTAGTGGAAATGAGTCACCTTCACTAAGTGGGCCCACAGGCTATTTTTGGCGCAAAGTCTATTTTTAGGCTATGTCTATTTTTAGACATATGGATCATGTTCTATGAGTTGCAGGATGATATTTGTGGATGGTTGGTCAAGTCGGAAAAAATATATGGACTTCTATTTTTAGACATATTGGGCGGAATCTATTTTTAGATTGCCAGTCTAAAAATAGATATGTCGAATGTTATTAGCTCTTAATAATATTTAGACTCTAAACATTATCTTATTCTTTTGGAGCACTTCAGTTAAGTGCATAGATGTGGCACATGAACTGACAGAAGGAATTACACTATTCCTAAGGGTTACATGGAGCTATTGCATGGATACTTCAGTTAGAACTCATGTGATAGAGTTTGGTGGAGTTGATTGAGGAAGTTAGTGGAGTTGTATTCAGTTTAACTAATCTAAACATAGTTGAGCTATTTGTATTCAATTTAACTAATTGATACAATTAGTGAGAGTGGTGTGAATTAATTATTAATTAATTTACTAATTATAAACTCATAAATCAACTAAAGAATGCATCAGTTAACTTCAGTGCATGGACAGTTTCAGTGGAGACCAGTGCAAGAATAGGTGAAAGAGCAGGTTAACTATCAGTTGTGACTATACAGTTGCTATTTGCAACACACGGATAGGTGGAGTAGCCCATGAGGATTGCGCGGTTCAATCCAGGTGGTTTATCTATTTAATGAAGCCATCCCATAGCATTAATTACGCAATAGAGGCTGGCTATCAAGTGGAAAAAGATTGGAGCATGTGTTTTGCTAGATCTAGCTTGATAGTGTGTAGCAATTGAGGGTGTGCATGAGAGCTTGTGAGGAGCTTTTGTAATATGATTGTTACATGATCTCCATGACATATAATATACAGATATTTGGGGTTTTCAGCTTTAAGCTTTCCCATTAAATACTGTGTTCATATGTATGATTGTTTGTGGTTTTAATGTATGCATGCAATTGATTTTATTTCCGCATGTGATGATCAATTGTAGAAGAGATTCTGTACTATGCATGAAGCTAAAATAGTGTGTTATCAGGAGAATCTCGGTGAATAATATCTCAGTTATTCAAATTTCTACATTATGATGTATAGGAATGGGGAGAGGGGGTACCCTTGTCGCAACCCACTGGAAGCTTTGAATAACCCATCCACTCTACCATTGACTAGTGGAGAAATCCAGGGAGAGGAGATACATTTTTTGATCCATCTTATGAAATTTTCCTACATTCCCATTTTCTTGAGGATTTTCCAAAGGAACTTGTGTTTTACCCTGTCGAAGGCATTGGCCATATCTAGCTTAATAATAATTCCTTCGTCCACTCTGCGCCAGCTTGAGTCTCTAGCCTCTTGTATGAGAATAATGTTGTCAAAAATTTTCTTTCTCAGCACAAGCCCCCCTTGGTTTTCGGAGATCAAAAGAGGTAGCAAGGGCTTGAGTCTAAGAGCTAAGATTTTTGAAAATATTTTATAGGAGACATTACAAGGGGAGATAGGCCTGAATATTAAGAAGGAGGAGGGGTTGGCCTCTTTTTGGATCAAGGACAGGAAAGAGGAATTGATGCCCCCTCCCATCACATAATTCCTAAAATAATATCCTGCCATTCTGCATAAGTATTTCTGGATAACATCCTAGAAAGAGTGGTAGAAGCTAGAAGTGAACCCATCAGAGCCAGGGGATTTGTCCGTGGGGAAGGAGTATACCACTCTCTTAATTTCCTCATTCCTGGGTGGGAGAGTAAGTTTTAGATTCATCTCCATCGAGATAACTTCTGGAATGGAGTCCAGAAAAAAAATCCTCATCCTTTACCTCCCCAGTGGGTCAAATTTTATAAATATTCCCAAAGTACTCAACCGCAACCCCCTTAAGATCCTCGAAGCCCTTGATAATTTTCCCTCCATGGAAAATTTGTGATATCTTATTTTTTGATTCTATGAATTTGGCTTGTTTATGGAATAATTTGGTGTTTCTATCACCAGAACTCAGCCAATTATTCCTTGAATTAAGCCTCCAGTATGCTTCCTCACTCCTAAGGTTCGAGTGGAGGGTTTTGAAATTCTTTGTTTCTCACAGGATATTTGAGACACTAAAATATTCCTTTTCCATATTTCCTTGTTTTGATGCCAACTTTTCTTCCATGATTTTAATGCCCCCCATCCTCCCAGAGTAGTGTTATTTAGCCCATTTTTTTATATCTCTTTTTATTTTGCAAATTTTCATCTTGAAAATTGTGATCGGGATGCCATCCAACCACTCTTCCCAAGAGAGGGAAACCATATCCAAGAATTCCTGGGAATCAAGTCAAAAAGGAGAGAATATAAAGGGGATAGGGCCAAGGTCTTGCGGCAAGGTCAACTGGATACTAATCGAGTGGTGTTCAGAGCCTGCCCATGGGAGAATTGAGGATTCAAGGCATGCATTGAGGGCTATAATATTATCAGAGACAAGAAATCGATCAAGTATAGCTGCAATATGCCCCAACCCAAACCTCTTGTTGGTCCAAGTGTATAGGAAATTCTTTGGGTTAACATCAAATAGGTTGAGAGAAAGTATTAAGTCCTCCATATTTTCTTGGAAAGCATCACGGACAATAGTACTACCCCTCTTTTCATTGCGACCCATGGTAGTATTGAAGTCCCTCCTAGGATACAATTTTCACCATACGTAGAATATTTGATCTCCATTAGGGATTTCCAACACTCGTTTTTTTCACGGAAATGAGTGGGCATGTATACATTTATGATAGTGAAAGGTTTCTTAAGATCAATATTAGAAAAGGAGGTTGATATCCAATGAGTATATTTTATGGATCTTACCAGGTTGAGTTTCGCTCGGTTCCACAATGTACAAAGGCCTTTCGAAGCTCCTCGCAAACTTACTATCTCCATATTACTTTGTCTCCAAATATTGTTATGGGATGAGTGAAGATTTTTCTCATCCATATTTGTCTCCTACAGAAGTATAATAACTAGATTTTGTTTTTTGATAAGGGATTTAACTTCCCTTAATATTTTTCAGATCCAGTGCCCCTACAGTTCCAAGATATTATATTCATTAATCACTTTTTTTATTGC